>LVTN01000090.1:421567-438866 GCA_001649415.1 Musa itinerans | reverse complement strand
TATATATATATATATATATATATATATATGGGTAATATTGTTGGTGAGATTGTGTATATGGAGGAGAATATATACAAGTATTATATTGAAGAGTCAGTTACTATGGAGGTAGCTAGTGTTAGCCATGACATGGAGATGATGATTTGACACTAAATTTTCTTTGATTTCATATACCGTAAATGAGGATTTTATACCCAACGATTTATTTGTTAGATAAGTAAACAAAAAACGTAAAATTTTCATAAATGTTATTGTTGTTTTTTTGTAAAAATAATATGATTTAAGAAAAGTTAAATCATTGTTTAAGAAATTGTAATGCTTTGTGGTATATAATTTTGTAGACACTAGCGTTGATTCACATTACACATTAATTTTGGATTCCTACCATAGTGTTTAAGTGAATGTAACACTATATTAATAAAACATTGTAAAAGCTCACTATCTAAATGACACATTAATAAAACACTATAAAAGCTTACTGTCCAAAACACAGATTTAACAAAATACTGTATCAGAAATACTAAAACATTGTAAAAGAAAATCTCCAAAACACAAATTTAACAAAACACTGTCTCAGAAACACTAAAACGCTGTAAATCCTCACTGTCTAAACACACATTAACAATGCACTAAAACACTATAAGAGTTTATTGTCCAAAACACACTTTTAACAATCCATTATATAACATATACTTAAGCTTTGTAAAAGGTTACTATGTAAAACATACATTTAACAAAATACTATATCACATATACTAAAACACTGTAAAAACTTATTTTGTAAAATTATTTTAAACGAAATATTGTATCACATAACATTACAATGAAAAATGTTACTATCGAAATATCACACTATAAATCAATTCCGACCCACATGAAAAGTTTCACCATAGCCATAAGCAAGCAACCACATTACCAAGTGTTCATCCAAACCAAATTTATACCAGTATTTTATGAAATTAATAATGTATATGCCCCAAACAATCATTGTCTAGATCATCGACAAGAGAAATAAACTTTGGTACTGTCATTGTCTATAGTTGATTGCGCAATGTCCAATTGATACGGATGCATATTTGCTTGTCACATATGTAGATCATAGTTAGGGCCTCAATGAACTTTATAATAAAAATACTATTATCATTGCTATCAAACAAAACAAGAGAATGTCTAAAGGCTCACGATGCAAATTACTTCGGACATTTCATCTCTTTTATTTTCTATATAGGTGATGCGGGATAATATATTTGTTGAGGCACCCTAGCAGATTCATAGTTATGTTCATAATAATTTTCTTCTATTAGCATCACAACATTAAAATGAGGAAATAAGATATTATAAATTTGCCTATTTGAATGTCGTCTGATACTTGCAATTATAATGCATAAGAAGCTTTTCCTTAAATTCCAATACCATAAGGTGCCAATGAAAAGCTATGTTAAGGGATACAAATATCAAATTGATCGGTCCATCCTAATATCCTAATTTATTTGATAGATTAGTTGAATATTGAAGTCCCAACTTGTTTTTAATATTCATGCATTGAAATATAATAACCATATTAGTTAAACAAAATTAGAAGCATATAATTTAGTAGGAAGCACCATAATTGATCCCTAGTCATGTTTGTAATAGTTTTTTTTTGCAACACAACATTAAAGCTAAGAAATGAGATATTATAATGTCTCTTGCTTAAATGTCATCTTGTATTTTTTTGATCCATCATAATTTATTTGATAGCTTAGGTTGAATATCCAAGTCCCTATTTGTTGATAATATTTATGCACTGAAATGTAATAACCAAATTAGTTGAACAAAATTAGAAGCATATAAGTTAGTAGGAGATATCAATAGGATATTATCCAAAAATCTGTGTCCATAATAATTATTGAAAACAACTGATGCAATGAAATTCATCTCAATGCAATGATGCCACAATGGGTCAATTACATTTCCATTCATAAAGATATCCCAATCCAATAATGTCTATAGAAACATCTATGATATATGGGTCTTCTTCTTGTCCTAGATAAAATAATCAAAAATATTATTTATTTATAAATAAGATTATATATTTTACATCACACTTAACTACTCATGATGAAACTAATAATAAAACATCAATGGACAATTAAAAATCAAGCTGAAACCAATAATGATTGATATTAATGTTAAAAATATCTCAGAAAAAAATTATGATGTAAAATTTGTAATCAATAATAATTTAAATAACTTTAAAGATAAATGTCTCAGATTGAATATTATCATCATAGCTTTCTCATCTTTACAATCTTATCCTTCTCATACATCTAAAATAAATATTTATTTATACCTATCGTCATATCTCTCTATGGAGCTTAACCAATTTTTTTTGTCCATTTGGTTAGTTTATCCAATCACATCACTTATTATTATAAATTTATCTCTCTCAACTTAATGTTATTCTTGATCATTACTATTGATATATTTATTTTTTTTTTTATCAATAATAGTTTATTTTTCTTTTCTAAAAAGATAGAAACTTGGATAGAACATTTTTATTATTGAAGTCAAAAGGTTCTTCCTTCTTACAACCGGATCATTCATCCTTTGGCCTTGGGGCCATATTGAAGATGATGAATATTATTTATTGGTTATCTTAGTTGTATATTTCTACAACCCCCACTTCTCTAATAATATCACAAATTGAATTATTTGATAATCCTTTGCATTATAGCCTATACATTTATTCCTTATACCTCACCTCACAAATAGCCTATATAATTCTGCCAACCTCTTCAACCATTTTGACACTCTTATTCTCATTTATATTCGTAGTTTCATAAACCTCAACACTTGTAACCTCCTTACCCATTGTCCTAAGCTTCTCAACTTCAACTATCCTAGCCTCCTCCCCCATGGTCCTACCCACCTCAATGTCAACAGTTCCAGCCTCCTCGCCCATAGTCCTAGCCTCATCAAGGTCAAAAGTCATAGCCTCTATCCTAATAATCATTAATTTCTCATGATCAATAATCGTAACATATTCGTCAAAAGTCCTAGCCTCGTCATCAAAAGTTATAGTCTCATCAACTTAAACAGTCATAGCTTCTTTCACCTAAACATTCATTACATTCTCTACTCAATAGTCATAGTATGTCTCTCAAAAGTTCTATCATTCTCGTGAGAAGTCATAGCCTCTTCAGTTTGAATAGTCCTCAATCTCAACAGACATTCTCTTTTGCTCAATAGTTATAATCTATCCCTCAAGAGTCGTACCCTCTTCATCATTACTTATAGTCTCTTAGTAAATTCTAACTACTAACTAAATAATCCTTATAGCCTCAATAGATTTACCCTCTTGTCAATAGTCCTAGCCTCCTAATAAAAAATCATAGCCAACTCACAACTTTGGCTTTGGAGTCTTCAACAATTGTATTTGCCTTATTCTCTGACTTTCTCATACCTTAATCCTCTTGTAAAACAAACACAACACCCAAATGATATTAGCTAAAATAGGATCTATAGTTGATCGAAATTTATAATTAACTGAAATGAAATATCACATCAATAGTCGCGACGCTTCCATAATACAAAAGAGTCAGTATCTATATCCAAAGGATATAATTAAATAATTATATACAACACAATGTTAAACACAAGGTTATAAACAAATAAAACTGAATAAATGATATAAAAAAATAAAAAAAATTCTTACATCTATCGAAGATACATCATATTGACAATTCCTTTATGGCATAAATAAACAACCTATCGAAACAACCATGTACAAGCATTCGGAGAAATCAAAGCAAACAAAGAAACATATTTACAAAACCATCTCTAAGAAGCATAACAAAGATATATGTAAAGCAAAGGAATAATAAATAAGACAAGACATAGTTAGCTTAACAAAATAAAAAAGCAAACAAAAATGTATAATATACACAAATGATAAAAATTATTTATTGAATCAATGTCCTTAGCAGCATATAATTCCAGCATCAACTTCTCTAGCCGATTCCTGGCAAGTGGTTGCATTAAAAAATACTCATCATATAGGTACCCAACGGCTACATCTTCAAATTTAATATTTCTCCTGTTGGCCAGGTCGAGTAGCAAGACAATGTCATCAATTGATAGTCTCAAATAAGTCTTACTAATAATAAAAACCTCCTCATGATCCCATCGCTCCACAATACATACTAATATACTACAAGAGAACGAAATATCTAATATTTTGATGAAATCGAAAACTGGAGTTAGCTTTATCACTTATTGATGGATATTTTTTAACATCAACAACTCCATTTACCCCCTAGACTATGAAGTAGCATTCATCATAAAATGCTTGAAATAATCAATAAAACTTTAATCATTTATATTCTATTTCAGTTATTGTCTGAGCTCTTATTATTCTAGATAGAGCATCTTTAATAGAGGTAGTCTGAGGTATTGTCCGATCTCTTCTTGTAGATTAAGCATCTAATGCATAAGTTATCTGAGCTATTGTTTATCCTCTTGTCTGAGCTTTTGGCTGACGTCTTATTTGAGCTTCTGTCTAACCTCTAGTAGAATGATGATGGCTAATCATAACCTACTAATCTTGTTGAGAAACTTAAGAAACAAATCATTAAACAAAAATTGATTACCATAAAATATATATTACTCTATGATAACAAGAGTTAAACATCATTGTAACAAAGTATAGATAAAAATATATTATACTGATAGCCTAATGTACAAAGAAGATGAGCTAAAACTAAAAGAAGCCGCGACAATTATTTTGAATATGTATACAATATTTTGAAAGCAACACTAAAACATTATATATCTATGATGAAACCACTATAAAAGATACTAATGACTCCTAGCCTAAGCCAAAACAAATTACAAGCCTACAAATATGGTCTTCAATAGGTAAAAAATATTTATGAATAATTATGTATTATTTTTAAGACATGTAATGTTTTCGATACCTCATCAAAAAAACACCGTAAAGGGTAAAGGAAAACACTATAAATTAATCTTATGGCACCCAACTCACCCAAAACAATGGAAAAGCTAATAAATATTATATTCTAATGCCTGTACGACCAATGATATCATAAGAGGCAAACGATCTGTCAAATATATTGTTTCTCTAAAGCTATACAGTGTTTTTGAATATATGTATAGTGTTTTTGGCACCCCACCAAAAATATTATAAAGAGTCAATAAAAACATTGTAAATCACCCTAATAACTCTTAACATCAAGTTAAAAAAAACTAGAAACTTACAAATATCATATTTTAATGCTCTACGATCAACAATATGGTAAGAGGTAGAATGTCATATTATATATATTTATTTTAAATCAATATACAGTGTTTTATGTAACCTATATAGTGTTTTAGATAGGTTGCCAATAAATACTATAAAGAGTTGAGGAAAACACTATTAAACATCCTAATAACTTCTCACCTTAGGCAAAGCAAGCTAAAAGGCTCAAAATATGATCTTTTAATGCTCTATGATCAACAATATCATAAGAGGGATATTATCATATCAAATATAGTGATTTTTTAAAGCAATATAATATTTTTGAATACCTATATAATGTTTTTGACACTCAACCAAAGACATTGTAAAAAGTCTATGAAAATACTATAAACAAACTGTAACATTAAAATATGGTCATTTCATGCTCCATGAGTAATGATATTGTAAGAGGTAGTTGATAAAGTGATTGCTAGTGTTTTATAATAGCTACACAGTGTTTTGCAATAGCTATAAACTATTTTAGACACCTAAATAAAATACTATAAATATTGATGAAAACACTGTATAATGTTTTTTATCAACACTGTATGAAAACACTGTATAAAGCAAGCTAAAAGGCTCAAAATATGATCTTTTAATGTTCTATGATCAACAATATCATAAGAGGGATATTATCATATCAAATATAGTGATTTTTTAAAGCAATATAATATTTTTGAATACCTATATAATGTTTTTGACACTCAACCAAAGACATTGTAAAACGTCTATGAAAATACTATAAACAAACTGCAACATAAAAATATGGTCATTTAATGCTCCATGAGTAATGATATTGTAAGAGGCAGTTGATAAAGTGATTGCTAGTGTTTTATAAATAACTACACAGTGTTTTGCAATAACTATAAACTATTTTAGACACCTAAATAAAATACTATAAATATTGATGAAAACACTGTATATATATCATCATAATGTGCATAACTTTTCTTTTTTTTATTTTTTGATAAGTTTAACAATAGTCAACGGGGCATTCCGAGAATTGAACTCGGGACCTCTCGCACCCTAAGCGAGAATCATACCACTAGACCAAATGCCCTATGCATAATTTTTAGAACTTAATCAAATCAAATATAAACTCCAAATTTTGTATTCTAATGCTATAAGACAATTGATATGATAATAAGCATAAGATCACTAGATTTAAATACTTTCATTTTTTTTAGTTATATACTCTTTTACTGACCACAACACTAACACTAGTCTTAATATTATAATAACTTTAATTAAGTTTAATTTTATTTAATAAAAATAATATTTTTGATCTAAACTCATACTTCAATCTCACTTATGCATCAAAACATTAGTATAAAACTTCTTTTTGATTTACATCTCCATTTAATTTTTTATTGTTCTATTCATGCTTAAGTAACTCATGATCTTCTGTATACATAATATTTAAAATTTAAATTTTCTTATGTTAACGATGGTCATACTCTTTGAAGCCTTAGCATTCACTTAAAGTTGAATAAAATTCAACTATCACTTTTAGTCATTATATGTACTTTATTATTATAATTTCACCTCATATTCAAGTCCACTAGCATAATCTAACTTATTGTGCTACGCTTAATGTAAATATTAATATTTATTTATGTATGTTTAATCTTAAAAGTTGAAGACATGAGTATATCATTTATCATATTTATAAAATATAGACATCAGAAATCACATTACTAAGTTTAGATAATACATATATTATTTATATTTTTATTGACATGCTTATAGCTTAATATGCTAGATATACGGGTACTATATCTTCTCAAGTAAGCTCGGAGTTTCACTGAAATAATATTGAAATGCACTTTCAAGGAACAATGAAAGAATAAATTGACATAAAGAAGGCATTTAAAACTAAAACCTGCCCAGATAGAAAGACCATATTCAACCTTGGCCTTTGTTGCTGATAAAATGTTATCAAGTTAAATTGCTCAGCTTAAGTACGTGAAAAAGGTCAGAATATTATCTGGTTTCTTGCATTCCATATGTAGCATAATAGTTAGGCAGCAAAAGTCTTGTCAAAGTAGGAACAACTACATTCTTTGAAACAAAGCAGCAACTTTGTTTGTCTGATTGGTTTGACAAAACCTAAGCTGCCAAACACGGAGAACAAGAAGAATTTGTATGCATCAACCCTTGAACTGGATGATAATCATTCGTAGAAAGACTTAGTTTTAATTCGATGACATTTTTTTTTAATTATTATACTTTAAAATATCTTTTTAAATTGTTATGATTCAGTTCAAACTATATATTTAAGAATATCATACGAATGATCATAATATGATAATAATAAAATAATTAATTTATTGAGTCTGAATTACTAACCAAATGTTTTAAGTTTGAAGTAGTTAGTAGATCTTTCCAATTCAAATTCTTACATATTTCACATACTTAAGGGTTTAATATTCTTATTAAAAACTAAATATATATCATAATCATCAAATTAGTATGATACATATGAGGTCTAATCTAATCATGATTGTATGTCACGATATATCTATAGTCTCATCTAGTGATAGTTCTTTTATTCTTAGGTCTCTCATCACTTTGTTACCATTTACTAGAACATAATTGACTCATCAACTAGTTGAGTTTAAATCATAATTTTAAAATGCTTAAACTTGAATTGATGATGTTAGACCCATACAGCACTATAAATCTATTCAAATTATTTCCTTTTTTTTACAACCTTGACATTATAATAGAACCTTAAAATTCAACTGTTGCTAGACCCAACACAGTGATGACCTCTTGCTCAAATTCGATAGTCCCTTTCTACTCAGTTTATCATTATGTCAAATACTATGTCATTTCTTATATTATTTATCATGATGTGACTTGTGATAACTAGCTTACTGATTTGTAATGTCCAAACTATTGATCTGAATGTTTAACCTCCGGTTCTCGGTAATACATCTATTAAATTTCGATAAATTAATTTAAATTGTTTTATTATTTCCCATGTGAGATTAAATTGTGAGGGTATTTTGTAGCCATGATGTTGTTCTGGCATTCTCCTTGCTGAGATTGTTCAGCCAGTGCAGTACTGTCCGACTCTATCTAGAAACTATAGCACCATTGCCTGGACAGCTCGTCACTTCTTTCACACCAAAATTTGCACATGAAAAATAATTTGGATCCACAACAAATTAAATGTTTGCACACCAAGAATATTTTTCCAGGCTACCTGATTTGTGGTCAGTTTCTGCTCCAAAGGTCACATCAGCAGCCATCAATAATAGCATAACGTCAAGATTACATTACTGCTCACTGCAGGAATTTGTCGCTTACATGAATCATCAATGCTTGCCCGCGTGATTCACGTTGTTGAAACCTAGGCTTGTCCTCAAAGACACGGCTCAACAAATTGCAATTGTAACATCCAATGAACACATCATGTGATTATGACGATCAATTTGATTTAGAGTTCCCATGAATCATACTTAAGCTATTTTTTTTCAGAGAAAAGAGGTAAAGTACCTGTGGTTTGTAGCATATAGTCATTTAAAATGTAATAGTAGTATCATCATGCTGTGTTCAAACTCTCCAGAATGGATCAATTTTGTCACTCACTCCTATCTTATGCCTTGTTATTTATGGATCTTACGTACAGATACTTTCTTTGTTGTTGGCTAAGGAGGCCAACGATGTTTGTTATAAGCATATATCTTGAATAAAAAATGATTCAGTTCATATATTATAGCTAACTAGGGAAGGGCTTTTTTTGGACAGACAATTTTGATAAGCAATTGATGCCTTTTGCCCTTATTTTTTATTGATTTGATTTCTAATGATAGATATTTTTTTTTAAAAAAAATAATAATATTCAAGAATTCACAACAATACCTGTGCATAAATCAATTTAGTGAATATATAAAGGTATCAACAACATCCCTAATAAGACAATGATAGAAGGAATAAACAAAGATGGACTGACGATGAAAGATATTTTCTATTATCCATATAATTATATGATGAAAATGAAAAGCACTTCTCACATATCCCGTCCCTATCCCATTTATATTATTATATTATATAATATTTATTAATAATAATATAAATCAAAAAATATATTTGAGAATTGAATCAATACCTATAACTCTAACATTCTAACATTAATTGCTAAACCAATTTTGTGTTTAATTTTAAATATATTTAAAAATTTTATAAATAAAATAATAAAAAATTAAAAAAATGTTATATCAAAAGTTTAAAATTTAATTGAGATTTGGATATATTTGATTATATTTATATTTGGATATATTTATATTTGAATATTATTATGGTATATAAAATTTATAAATATTATTATTATTATTATTATTTATAAATTTGATATTATTAGTTATTTTTGTTGGTATTTTTTTAAAATAAAATAGATTATCTAGGAGAATATGAAGACTCCGTGGATTCTCTGCCCCTAATGAAGATCCTTAGTCCCTACCATCTAAATGAAAAATGAGATGAAAGTGGGGATGGGCATCCCATCCCATTAACATCCCTAGTTCATATAGGTAAATAATACATGCTTTGACTACTGAGACACCACCTCTATTCGACCAATGGTGGTGTCTCAAAACTTATATGTTTTCCTAGGTTTGTCAGAAAACCTATATGTAAATTTGAAGGATCACATCAAAGGATTAAAGCCTTATGTAAAATAATTAGATAAAAGACTAAACTATCTAATGATTAAAGCCTAATGCTAAAGTAGTCATTTACTTTTACGAGCAACAGATGATTGAGTTCCACATATCTAAAATTTTATTATAATATTTAACTAAAACTATATTAAAATCATATTAAATAAGTCAGATCCACATATCCATAGTGTCCTCGGCCAAATTGGATCAGATCCGACTCCAAAACCTGCCCAAATAACAAATGTATCGAACCCGAATCAGGTCTAAAGAAGCCATCTCAGGATCACATGTCATAGTTTTTTCTTCAATCATTTTGCAACAACTTTCTATCTTGCTTTTGCTAGGATTTTGTTAGATCTCAATGTTTTCCTTGTTCGTTGGGTGGGGGTTCTGTGTGTGTTGTTGTTGTTGTTGAGATTGTACTTACCAAGTGAGCAAAACAACAAGTAGAAGCACTTTAGGGTGGAACCACTGTAGCTAAATTATTGCAGGGTGACCTATGAGCTTTATCCTCCCCTTTAGGGTGCACACACCCTGATCTCTCAAGCGAAAAAGGATGGATGAGGCCAACGCATCACATGAGACGCTGTGGCATCATGTCCTTCAAACATGGGAGCCATTAGCTCCTTGCACATAATTGCTAATAGGCCACGGGGCACTGCATGATCGAGCTTCTTGTTCACGTACAACTGCGATGAGTGGGGGACAAAAGCAAAAGGACTCTACTTTTGTGCATCATGAACACATGATTCGTGGTACTTTTTAAGTATTTGATTCGTCCTGAATGTAAAAATTTATGATCTTTTATAGATAGATAGATGGATAGATAGATAGAGAAAGAAGGGGGGGGGGGGGGGGGTAGATAGATAGATGGATAGATAGATAGAGAGGGGGGGGGGGGGGGGGATGTGTTAGTGCACTGTGGAGGAACTGCAAGAAGTAATATTATTGAGCTGATAAGGACGGAGAAAGAATAATTAATTTGTCCGTCAAAAGAGCCTACTCATCCTCGTCACAATGCAAGAATTCAGGACAAAAGATGAATTGCTTGCAAGAGTGCACAAAGGTCAAGTTTTTTGTTTTTTTGCTCATAAATTTTACCTTTGTCTTTAACATTACTCTGATGAACAATTTGTGTCAATTTTAATTTTAATATATTTAGCACAAATATATTAATTATTACATACAGGGCCAATATCTGTAAGGTGAAAGAATCAACAAAAATAGAAAAAGTTTGTTTCTTGAAGGCTTCCTACACGATAGCCATGTCATCCTACCTGCAAGAAGTATATATCTGGTGACTCAAACCATAGCTTTGCTACTTTAAGGTGACAGTACTTTAAGATGAACAGTAAATCGTCCTCACCATAGTCTCAACAAGATTAGCAAAAAGGACACCACAAGCACAAACCACAAATATCCCGTTTACTTGTTACAAGAGACATACATGATTGATGATGCATACTACTACCTACATACTACAACGACTATAACGTCTGACGTCTTTACAGTCACAGCCACTCGATTGGCACTTTCTACCACCAAGAGCAGTACAATGCACTGCCACCAAATCCCTCAGGTGAGCCAGCTATCCAGTGACTCTTCTTGGGATCCACTGTCATCCACGCCATGGAAGCCCTGCTCCCTACTCTCACTGTCCCACATCCATGGCCACATCTCTCCTGCCTCATCCCACAACTTGGCCTGCATGCCCTCCATGTCCCAGTCCAAGAACTTGTCCATTTGAGATGGCACCAATTCCTCCACAGTTGTGCCCCCGATGACCCCACTATCTCCATCATGGGATTCCCACCAAGCCATGGTCTCCTCGCTTGGACCAACAAGTACGCTGTCCATTGCGCTTGGACACAAAAGCTCACTCACCATCTCTTCATTAGGATCCATCACCCCTTCATTGGTGTTCCCATCAAAGGTGCAGGCACTACTAGCTTGGCTCTGGTCAGCATGCAAGACTACGCTGTGGCCCTCCTCACTTTGTGCCAGTGAAGCTGGGGGACTGACAACCACCGTGCCTTGTTTCTCTCCCCTTGTTGTTCCATTGTTGGTGTTCCTCTCCGTCGTCGTCCTCGACCGGCTCTTTCGGCCACCACGTCGCCTAACCCCGCCGGGGAGCTTGCTGAGGTCCACGACGGCGGGCCCCCCGACGTCGAGTCCGTTCTGCTGAAAGCTCTGGAGTTTTTTGCTGAGATGGGAGTTCCAGTAGTTCTTGATCTCGTTGTCTGTTCTTGCAGGGAGATGGCCTGCTATAAGGGACCACCTAAGGAAAGATTACATGCCATTCATCAAAGTTATGTAGTAAGATTGAAACCAAAATACCAGAATACACCGGACAAGTTTATATAAAAAGCTCAAAATATGATGATTTTTAAAGGAGAAAAAATTCCTACTACTTCTATTTTTATAAGATACTTATATATATTATGGATGGAATATAATTCAATGAATACAACAGAAATAATCTTACGAATCTTCAAATTCAGGTTAAATGACAAATGCATATTGAGGATTAGTTCAAATTAAATACAGATGACTCTTTTGATCATGTACTGTTCGATTTCTTATGCATATTGAGGATTATAACATGATAATATCATTTAGTCCTACATTCGAAACCAATAGCTTATAAGTCTACCAGGTCTCCTTTAATTGTTGATGATCCACCGGGAAAAAAAAAGAATGGTTGACCAGCCTGATAATCCACTGTAAACTCTAGAATTACTGAACGTAATGAGATATGTCATGTATATATTATAATAATTTATTGAATATCATATCAAGCATACATAAAGAGAGAGAAATTTATAGCAAACTTAATTTTTACTTGATAGATAATTGACCTGAGAGTCTGTCCGCCTTTTGCTTTTTGATAAGTAAGGGATTGGATGTTACAGAAACTTAAAAGAATATATATATATTTTTTGAAAAAAAATAAAAGTTCAAAAGCTAGAATTGGAACAAGATGAAGTTACTAGGACAAAAAGTCTGATAATTATGTATTATTAGCAGCATTTGAAAGCAACAGTTTGGGCGTGCATCTTGTTTCCAAGAGTCTGGAAGACTCCAGCGGGAACCACGTGTTGCACCGCGCCCCACCGACTCCCATATCCAAGGAAAAATTTTCCTGGTCGCTCAATAAATCAAAAGAGAGATCGTATCTCGGTGGGCCCATGCAATGCAAGCTTTCAGAAAGCAGACGCTATAATATTTATCGAAGGAGGAAAAAAAATGACAAGTGTCTGCTGCATGTGACCAACACGCTGTTCGATTTCTGGAATTAAACAAATTAGTGACTGGTGAGTTTCTCAGTTCATGTACACGACAGTATATTCGTACCAAGGGACAAGTTGGTGAACTCGGTTATAGCGAAGGTGGAAGGATTGAAATGGTTACCTGTTTCCGAGAGTGGCGTGCAGCTTGACGATGATCTCCTCCTCCTCTTTGGTAAAGTTGCCTCTCTTTAGGCCAGATCTGAGGTAGTTTATCCACCTGAGCCTGCAGCTCTTCCCACACCTCAACAGACCTTCCAAATCCCACAGACACAGAAAGAACAACCACTGCATGTTTAGAGACCACACATCGAATGTTCGAGACGAAAGAGTTTTTTATGATTTGGTTCAGCTACATGTTGATCCTAAGAGAGTTTTATGGCAGTGGAGCTTCCTGTACCTGCATTCTTGGGCAGTGATCTCCAGGATCCTTCTCCGTTAGTAGCAATGTACTTCACTAGGATCTCATCCTCCTCTGCTGACCACCTCCCCTTCTTCAGCCCCACCTTCGCACAGCACGGGGCTCTTCCCATTTTCTCTCAACAGCTGGAGGGACGAAGAGGGCGAGCAAAGTGGAGGAAGGAGATCTGAGTATGACCGCTATGCTATAATGTGGTCAGTGGTACTAATCCAGCCTAGTCTGGGATAACTTATATGAGTTGGCTACCTGAAAGAGAGAGAAAGAGGAGGGGGAGAAGCACGAGGTGGGAAAGGAGGCCACGTGTTCATCATGGGTTTGGGGGCTGTCGTGGCGCGAGACTTCGCGCGTACGAACCTCACAGGCTTTCAATCAACCACGTTGCTGCTCTTTCCCGATCACTGCTCTTCCTTTTTCTCTCTTCTCGATCAATGGTAATGGTAAATGTAACATCTCCCTTTTGACTATTGATTCGCTATTCATTTCTCATCATTAAATACCTCCATTCATGAACTCTCTCACCAATTATATTTTGTACTTTCACGTGTTTTTGGTGTTCGTTCTACTTCTTCCCTTCCTCTAAAACACAGTTATTGTGTACGATGCGGATGATGATGATCCAAAAATAGCCAAAGCATAGTGTTGTGGCACCAGCACTTTCACGAGGAATTATATACGGATGCTTTATCATTTCTCTCCCTGTCAAGATTTGAACAAGAAACAGCATAATGCTATATCACTTGTTGCATTGGATTTAAGGCATTGGTAAGATTTCTGCTTTAGAAGAAGGCAATGGAATAGACATCCAACCTGCCGACCTTAATGCTACTTGTTTCATATGCCATGTGACCACTTTCCTTTCTCCTCAATCTTTCCTATTCTCTGGTCTTACAGAGAAACACTGACAACACTCCGACAAACTGAGGTTGTGCCTTAACTCCTCCCATCAGACACAGCTGAGGCTGACCATGAGAATGTTTCGCAGATACAGCACCATTACTCGTGCCAGCATCGATTCTTTTGCGTCATGATTATGATAGCATGAAGAAACTTCATCTCCTTATGCAAGCCTGAGTGCTGGTTCAGGACTGTGCGACCAAGTTTCCCAGATCAAGAAAATCCACAAAGTCATGTGGTCTTGGTACCAAGATCTGCATCTCTTGACGGCTTATGCTGGCTGGTACACGTAGTACCTGATGAAGCATGGCGATGCAGTCATAGTTTCGACATCTCGCAATGTGACTGTAGTCGCAATTTGGAATATTAATGGCATGTTTTGGTTTATACGCAGTTCCTAAAGTATGAGATTAAGGGCCATGCTACTTCTACTTGGCCTCATATGGGTCCCATATTTCTATTGGTCAAAAGAAACGCTTCTCTCCTCTTCTTGTGGATATCATAGTGTCAACGCAGTGTTCTGTTCATCAGAATTATAATGAGGATAGCCTTCTCAATGCTTGTGCTGTCAAATCATTATTTTGTGTCATGTACTCAAAGAAAGCACAAATTTATGGTCCAGTGATGATTTATACTTCATATTATACTCAACATAATTGTAATAATATATATATAAATATAATTAGATGAATGCTAGAATAAATCAATAAATTCTTGCAGTAGAGCTTCAGCTATAATTTCCATTTGCCAGATGAGAATGACTTGGATTCATCCACAACAACTAAATATAGGGCATATAATTCCATGAAAAAATCGTAATCCTTCCTGCTTTTATTGTTCTATATTTTTGTACATTTACACCTCAAATACAGCTAGAAAAAAGACATTAAAAATACAGCCATTAACCAAAAAAGTTGTGGCGTTACTGTTTGCACGTTGAATTCTTTGAACAGCTGATGCATGTACAGGGACATTCACTCGTTCCAAGCGCCTCCCTCAACTTTTAGTGGTCACTGCACAGCACAATCGTTGCTTTCATCATTTAGTAGCTGACTGTTTGTTATTGCCATCACATATCTGCCACCTATAAGCTTGAAGGCCATTGATTCGGAAGAATTAATGCACTCCCAATTAATTCTAGTTAGAGGAACATTGAAATATATAAGTCGGATTGCCTGTTTTATTCTAGACCACAAATCTGCTTGATGATTTACAGTTCATGTGCATTGAATGTAGACTTAGGTGACTTTCATATGCGATTAAGAACTATATTCTTTAAAGTTACTTTGATTGTTCTTGTTAGATGATATTAATCTGTATGAAAAAATTAAAAAGATAATATTACATCAGAATCAGATGACATATATTTCAGTTAATTCGATTCAGACTTTTCATTATAAATTTTTTAATAAAAATATTTTATTGATTTAACTTTTTATGATAAATATCATGGAACCTTGATCATGTTTACCACTAAAACAAGCTTTGGCCTCCATCAAGAACTTCCACAAGCCCCTTCATGAGCATCATCATGGCTTGCCTTATCACATGTAGGACTGATCAGCTCTAACATTTTTGCGTGAAAAATGTGGTGTCAGAGACCTTTCTACCAACCAATGACTCCATCACTTAAGGTCAAACGGCTTTTCTCCTTATTTATTATCTTGCCCACAAACTGACTCCACCTTTTTCAGTCTCATCATCCTGCACACTTAGTCTTGCTGCATGTGAGGTCTATTTAGGTTTTCTGTGGCGTTAGGTTCTGAGAGAGAAGAAGATGAGCATAATGCTCATTCCTTTCATCTAGTCTGCTGAAAAAGTACATGCATCAGAAAGAGACGGAGCACGTTTATCTTCTTCTTCTTCATGTGTGATGACTGAGTTGTATTATCAAGGAGTCAAGGATTCTCATTTACTTTTTTGTTGGTTATCATGTCGACTACAAGTGTTCTTTGTCTAGTTTAAAGAAACGTGTTTGGTACATTACATGCAGTATGAGTTTTCTTTTTTTATAAGAAGATGCTACCTTCGCCACTTACATTTATTATATTATAAGATTTTTAATTTGAATCTTATCTTTATCATTTATTATTTATAAAATAAAAATCACACATGTAACAAACATTCTAAATTATTATTATTATTTTTGAAACAAAAAAGAGTTCAAGTTTTAAGGTATCATCTTTGATATATAGAAAGACACCTGAAAAGACCTATATAGGATATCAGAGGCTTGTGATGCAAGAGGGAGTCTTCTGGGTTGGGCATTCATGATACCCAAGTTGGCTTTGTTGATAGTACAAGTTTTTTCCCCCTTCGTTGATGGAGCCAAGCGAAAGCACAAAAAAGGCACTTTGATGCATAAAGAAGCCTTTAATTGGCAGGGTTCAGTGTGATGAAGGAAAGCTCAAGTTCAGAAGTTATTCAGTAATATATATATATTTATATATATATATATATATATATATATATATATATCAAAATCGATCTTTCAAGATATCCAAGATAATGGTCTATCTAGATTGTAAAACTTTTAATGTGAGGAAGAATCCCAAAGATTGAGAAAAACAATGAGGATAGTGTAAATGGAGATTAATCAAAATGGCCCAAGAATGTTAGAGCTGACCTCAGGATATTTACCACAAGGTAATTTTGGCAACCCAACAAAGATAATAAAGCGGAAAGAATAAAAGAGAGACAAGAACACCAGAACACCAGATATACGTGGTTCGGTCAATTGACCTACATC
>LVTN01000090.1:401468-413450 GCA_001649415.1 Musa itinerans | reverse complement strand
CAGGTGAACCAGAGAGTTACCAGGAAGCAGTTGAAAGTAAGCAAAAAGAGAAGTGGTTAATTGCTATGTAGGAAAAGATGGATGCTCTTCAGAAGAACCACACTTATGTTTTGGTACTACTATCAAATGAAATGAAGACCTTACCAAAAGAAAGACAAGAGATATGCTGACAGTTGGTCGACATGGTTTCACATTGGGGACTTATGAGACAGCCTCCCTTATGGGCTGAAGTGGGAGGTTGTTGGGCTGGCAGCCCACAGTGGCTTCAGCCCATGATGGGCTTTATCAGCCCACACCCCTTTGACCTAACCCTAGATCAATATAAGGGAGGTGTGGTGGCTGCTTTTTGCAGCAAATGTGGTTGTGTTTTTGGGAGAAAAACTGCAGCAACGAGATAGATCTTGGCAGCAGCAAAAAAGGAGGAGAACAAGGCAGAAAAACAAGAGAAAGAAAGGGAAGAAGACAAGGACAACGCAGAGAGACTGTTCTCAATCATCTAGCAGTGTTCTCATTTCAGGTTAGATCAAATCATAGTAGATTCTTACTATGATTACTTGGAGAGAATTAGGGAGGATTTAGATATTATGCACAGTGACGTGATCCTTATATACTAGTTATTCTCTTGTGATTATTGCTAGGGTTTAGGGCAAGAGATTGAAATTTGTATATTCATTATTTTCATAGTGGATTATCTCTAGTTTGCCCCGTGGTTTTTACCCTTCACACGCAAGGGGTTTTCCACGTATATCCTGGTGTTTTATTTGATTGTGATTCTATTTAATTCCGCTGTGTATTATGGCCTGCTAGTATTTATTCATATACAAAAGTTATTTCCCTTTATATCCCATCACCGTCCTCTCCTCCCCTCCTACTTCCTCTGTTGCTGTCGATTGATTCTCGCCCCCTCCGCCTTATTGACTCTACTTCGATCGGTAGAAGCTTCCTCTCTGCTATCATCGGCGGATTCCTGCCCCCCTCCCCTCTGCTTCTTCGGCTTCCATCGATGGAAGCTTCCTCTTCGCTGCCGTCGGTGGATTCCTGCCCCCCTTCCCCCTTGCTTCCTCTATCGCCGTAGATGGATTCCCGCCCCCTTCTTCCTCTCCGCTAGCGTTGACGGATTCCTGCCCCCTTCCCTTCCCCTTCTTCCTTTGCTTCTATCGCCGACGACAGTTACTAACATCCTCATCATGGCGTTAACAAGGTCATTGGAACAACAACCTCCCCACATTAATATTAATGTGTTACATGTTGACCTTAGAATATTATGAAATGTTACGTATAACATAGAAAATAAATTAAATATTGATTAGGATTTTCAATTAATAGGTTATGGAGAAAATTTGGAGAAGGTTGTAATTTTAAATTGAATGAAAAAAAAAGGAGGTTGTATGCTCTTTTCTTCCTCTTCCCTTTGAAATCAAATCTAATATATTAGTCCTATAAATCTCATATTCTCCGTCATTTATTATCAAAACTAATATTTTATTTTGATCGGAGACTCAATTTACAAGAAAGAAAGATGTGGGAAAGATCAATCATGGTAAGCAAATCTCAATCTACAACATGTAAATATAAGTGTTCAATTTTTAATGGTGAAAACAATGATTTCTGATTTGTAGAACCATGTTTCTTTAATTAGGTTAAAAACTGTTATGATGATTCTAATAACATGAGAACCATGATAAGAGATCAGATAATTTGATTAAAAGAGAAATAATAAATAGATGCAATGGCTATTGAAAAGATTTAACATGGTGTTTTGGATGCAATCTTTATCAGGATCACGAGGGTTACAAAAGCAAACGATACATGAGTTCTTTTGTAAAATAAATTTCAAAGAGATATAAAAATTAGGATCGTCAAACTTTAAACCTTAAGAAGATAGTTAGAGTACATAAAAATTAAAGAGAATAAGATATTGAATGATTGCTATACAAAGCTTATGGAGTTGATTAACCAAATGAAGACTTACAGTGAAGAGATTAGTAATAAGAGAATTATAGAGAAGATCCTTATTAGTATCCCATAAAAATTTGATCCTATTGTGATTGACCGGAGAAACAAAATATTTTTTTACATTATGTGTTGAAGAACTTATGCGTTTCTTGGAAGGGTATGAACAAAAGTTGATTCAACATTTAGAGAAAACTGTGATCATGCATTTCAATGAAGACTCAATATTGCTTCCAAGAATGGTAAGGAGAAATCAAATAACAAATCACAAAGCAAAGGGGAGCAACCTAGAGGTAGAAACCAAGCGAAAGAGGAAGAGGTAGAAGTTCATCGAGGAAGAGGAAGAATAAATTATGACAAAAATTTCAAAGATGCAAAAAATGAAATAGAACCAATCATGAAGAGAAGGATTATTATTATAGAGAAAGTATGCAATGTTGCAAGTGTAAGAAGTTTGGTCAAAGAAAAAAAATATTATTATTTCGACATAAATCATTAAGCAAACTTTTCAGAATACAAAGAATATTAGGTAAACTTATTTTATGCATGTCAAAGTTTTAATAACAAAAGGATATATAATAGTATGTTAATAGTGCTTGTAATAATCACATGATAACGAAAGATGATATTTTTCTTTATATTAACATATTATTTCAATATAAAGTTAGAACGAGCAATGGTGCACTTATATAAGTAAAAGAAAAGAATATAAGAGGAGTTGAAAAAATCATGACATGGTATTTGTACCTGATCTAGATCAAAACCGGTTGAGTGTTAGACAGCTGGAGTATGGGTATTCTCTATATTTTTTTTTTGGATCTTTATAGCAGATGAATTAGTGCAATAATATTTTTAACTAAATCATCGATAAATAAATATATTTTAAAATTTTGACCACCAAATTTTGAACAATTCATTTTATAATCAAATAAAATAGTTAGTGTCAATTAAATTATCACATAATTTTATGAAGAAATTTTGCTTATCTATTTTAGTTGACTAAACGATCTTGAATTATCTTAAAATTTTATAAAAAACTATGAGACATATGTAACTAAATACACACTAAATTTAGCTTAAAATAGAATCATTCGGAGGCTCAACTACTATTCTAATTCTACTATCGATACCTATTCTATTCTTTTGAAATTGGGGTTAGGATTGTTTAAAATTATAAGTCTCATATTTTGGTACACATAGATGATGTTTACTTAATTCTAAATTTCTTTAAACTTTAAAGGAATTTTTCAAAATATATCAAAAGGACATAGCCGAATCATATCCGTAAGAGTGTTAATTCATCTTGAATAAAATCCTTTCACAGAAAATAAAAGATTTTGAGTACCTCATATTGAAATAATAATAACTCTATGTGCTTATCTGATATTAAAATCATACTAGAGGTGTTAGATGCATAAGAGATTCATACAAAACGTATCCAAAATCAAGATAAATTTGAAGTATAGGTTACTCAAAAGTAGTTAAAAACATAAGCTTAGAATCTATAAAACTAAAATCCTAAGTATTGTAAGGGAAGAATTGAGTTTTTCTTATTTTAATTTTCCTTAAAGCTGGTTTCCTAGCCTTCATGAGAAAAGCTAAGAAAATAAATGAAAGAGAGAAAAAGTCATAGGTTATTAAGTTGATAAAGAGGATGAGATTAAAACAAGGTAGAGTTGCTTAAGAGATTTTTTTAGGTCTATGGTTCAATCCTATTAGGCCTCATTTCAAATTTTTATTTCATTTATTTTTTTATAATATAATTCTAATATTATAACAACTTCAATTGAGTTAAATTTAATTTGACAAAGATAATATTTTTTATTTAAACTTATTATTCAATCTCACTTATGTATCTCAACATTTAGTATAATACTCATTTTTTATTTGCATCTCCATTTAATTTTTTATTACTCCATTTATCCCTAAGTAGCTCATTATCCTTTGCATATATAATGTTTAAAACTCAAACTTCCTTACGTTAATTATGATCAAACTAATTCAAGTCTTGAGATTCATTTAAAATCAATTAAAGTTCAACCATCACTTTTAGTAATTATTTTCATACTTATTATCATAACTTTACTTTATATTCAAGTCCACTAGCATACTTTAACTTTTTATACTATGCTTAAAGTAAATATTAATGCTTATGTATGCTCAACTAATATTTTATAAAGTACTATCAGTGATATTTTTATAAAGAATATACTTTAATCTTAAAGGTCAAAAATAAAATATATCATTTATCATATTTGTGAAGCATATATATCATAAACTTATTGGCATACTATTTGTAGTTTAAAGTGTGGGAAACTTCGGTGCTACATTCCTCCCCTCCTAACAAAAATTTTATCCTCAAAATTTCTTACTTGAGTAACTCTAGATATTTTTCTCGTATCTCTTCTTCTATTTTGCAAGTTGTTTCCTTCGTTACATGATTCCTCCATAGCACTTTGACTAAAGTGATCTTCTTATTACAAAGTTTTTTTTTTATTTATCAAGAATCTATATAGCCCGTACCTCGTATATCAAATTTTTATTCAATACTATTGGTTATTCTTCTAGGACACGAGAAGGATATAAAATATACTTTCTCAATATTGATACATGGAATATATTATATACTTTTGCTAATGCAGAAGGTAAGGCTAGTCTGTAGGCCACATCATCAATTTTATCAAGAATTTCAAATGGTCCACTATATCAAAGACTTAGTTTACCTTTCTTCCTAAACCTTATATTAAGAATACTTTATCAAATATTTCAAATTTCAAAGGTCTCTTTCTATCTTCGACATAACATTTCTGCCTACTTTGTGCTGCCTTCATCATTTGGCGAATTTTTTTTACTACTTTTAATGTTTCTCTCACCAAATCTGACCTCAAATGGTTTTTTTCACCCACTCATCTTAATAAACAAGTGATCTGTACCTTCTGCCATATATGCTTTAAATAGACCATCCCAATGATTGCTTGATAACTATAATTGTAGATAAACTCTATCAAAGATATATATTTGCTCTGTGATCCCTTAAAGTCCAAGACACATGCTGTTAATATATCTTCTAATATCTGAATGATTCTTTCTAATTGACCATCTATTTGAGGATGAAAAGTAGTGCTAAAAACTAACTTTGTCCCTGGTGCCTTACGTAAACTCCTTCAAAATCCTAATTTAAATCTAGAGTCTCTATTTAACATAATGGACACCGACACATCATGGAGTTAATTTATCTCCTGGGTATATAATTGAGCATATTGATCCATAAAATAGTTAGCATAAATAAGTAGGAAGTGGGCTGTCTTGGTCAATCGATATCAAATAACTCCAATTTCATCATGTCCCTTGCTAGCCTTAAACAAACCTATGACAAAATATATGCTAACCTCTTCCCATTTTCATTAGGTTGAAAGTGGGTTATCTTAGTCAATCTATATACAATGACCTAAATTTCATCATATCCCTTATTGGTCTTAGGCAAACCTATGACAAAATATAGACCTCTTCCCTTTTTTATTGGAGTATTTATAATGGTCTCAAGGTATCAGTTGGCTTTTGATATTCTATTTTTGATTTGTTGACATGTGAGATATTTTATAACAAATTGGATCATATCTCTTTTTATTCCTAGTTACTAGTAGTGGTTTTTTAGATATATGTACATCTTAATTATTCTAGGATGCATTGAGTATAGAGATTGAGTATAGAGATGAGTATGCCTTTGTTAAAAATTTTACTTTATGCTAGGCTCGTCTAGTATCTACAACTTACCCCGAAATCTGATTACCCCTTTATCAATATGAAAATCCTTTCTTTTCTCTACCTCAATCTCAGACTTCAATCAATTCAAATAAGAGTCATTGACTCGTAAGTTTTTAAATTTTCTCAAAATGATTGGTTGTAGTGAAAGTGCTACCAATCTCTCAAATAAACTTTTTAGGATTATTTCAGATTCAAATTTTTACATTTCTATATGGAGAGATCTTTGAACTATTGATAAAGTTGATAAATTGACTGACTTTCTATTCAATGCATCAACAACTACAATCACCTTCCTACGATATTAATTGATGACACAATCATAATCTTTTGCTAATTTTAGTTATCTTCTCTATCTTATATTTTGTTCCTTTGAGTAAAGAAATATTTTAAGCTCTTGTAATAAGTGTATATTTTGTATTTCTCTTCATAAAGACAATGTCACCAAACTTTTAGGCAAACACCATCAATGCTAACTCTAAATTATGGGTTGAATAATTCTTCTTATAATATTTTAATTATTTTGATGCATGAGCTATAACTCTGCTATTGGATACATCACTATATACCATGATTTCTCCGAACCCAAATGGTATAACAAGCATTGGAGCTAAAATCAATATCTTTTTCAGTTCTTAAAAACTATTTTCACAAGCCTCGGTCTATTTTAATATTATATTATTTCTTTTTAATTAGTTGATAGGTTATTTTAGAGAATCTTTCCATAAAATGTTTGTAATAACCCGTTATCCTAAAAAAGCTCTTTACCTCCGCTATAGTAGTCGGCTAGGGCTAGTTACTAACTACTTTCACTTTAGTTGGATCTACTGAGATCCCTTAGATACAATATGCCGAAAGAATATTATCTTCTCTAGCCAAAATTTACGCTTCTTAAACTTTGCATATAATTATTTTTCCTTCAAGATACTCAAGGTTGTCTTTAAATATTTTGCATGTTCCTCTTTAGAGTGTGTATATATCAAAAATATCATCACTAGAAATTCAACATACCCATATCTGATCTTGAAAGTAGTCTCGGGAATGTCCTCATTCTTGATTTTCAATTGACGATACCCTACTCTTAAATTAATTTTGAAAAATATTAATGCACCTTATAATGATCAAACAAATCATCAATTCTAGAGAGTATGTATTTGTTCTTAATAGTCATCTTATTTAATTTTTTGTAGTCTATGTATAATCGCATTGTCTCATCCTTTTTCTTTACAAATAGGATTAGTGCTCCCCTTGGTGAAAAGCTAAGATAAATGAATCTTTATCAAGGAGCTCATATAATTATATCTTTAACTCTTTTATTTTTATTGGAGTCATTCTATAAGGTACTTTAGAAATAGGTTCAGTACTTGACATTAAGTCTATGATGAATTCAATCTCCCAATCTGGTGACAATCCACGGACATCCTTTGGAAAAGGAACTTACTCACAATTAGCACATCATCTAGCTTCACTCCACCCTAATGTTAATCACATTTGCCAGATGTCCTATGCATCCATCATTTAAAAGTCTTCTTGCTTTCATTGTTAAGATAAAAGAGATTAATGTCTTTCCTTTAGAACTAGTAAATACAAATTCTACTAACCCTGGAGGTTGAAATACTACTATCTTCTTATTATAGTCAATAAAAGTATGATGTTTAGATAATCATTCCATGCTAACATCAAATTCTTGTTTGTTTAACATTATCAAATCTGTAACTAATTCATTGTCGACAATTTGAATTGAACAAAATCATAATCCCCAAGTTGAATATATTATATCCCTTGATGAAACAACTATGTAATACATCACATCTAATGCTTTAGATAATTTGCTTAGTTTCTCTACACAAGCAAGTGATGCAAAACAATATATGGTGTCGGAATCAATTAATTCATATAAGGAAATATCATAAATAAATATCTCAATTGAGATAATTAAGAGGCTAGTCTCTATTTTTATCTTGGTCAGCACAAAGACTTTGCCCGATACTTTTTTTTGTTTTAATAAGATTGTTATATAGTTTCTTCCTAAATGTCTCAACTTATCACACCAAAAAAATAGCCTTTTACCTTTAAAACATTCTCCTATATGATGCTTTTCACATTCAAGGCAAGTGGGTCTTTGCGCTTGAGCTGGTTTAGAAGATTGAGATGTCTGACTCATTCTTCCCTGTGTGGGGCATTTGAGTTGCCTTTATTATTGTCCTTGACCTGGGTGTCATTTTCTTTTACAGCCTAGAATTTGTCGTGGAGGTCTGTTGTCAAAAATAATATCTTTCTTAGCATATCATGGCTATGGCGCATCTATTGGACTTGAAAGATTTTT
Source organism: Musa itinerans (assembly GCA_001649415.1). Taxonomy (NCBI): domain Eukaryota; kingdom Viridiplantae; phylum Streptophyta; class Magnoliopsida; order Zingiberales; family Musaceae; genus Musa; species Musa itinerans. The sequence continues at coordinate 405,409 of LVTN01000090.1, read as the reverse complement.
TGCTTAGTCTCCTCTACTTTTCCACTACTTAGGAATACAGAATATCTAGGACATTCATTGTTATCTTCACATCCCGATAAATTTCTGCTCTAAGTTCTTGTAGAAAATTATCCACCTTCAAGACATTAGTGCTAGCCATGTGGAGTGTAAATTAGGATAACTTCTCAAACTTTTTGATATAATCTACCACTGATTAGCTTTCTTGTTTGATGTTAACAAATTATACTATTTTAGCATATCAATGGACTACACTGAAATACTTTTGATAAAAGATATCTTTGAATCTTTCTTAAGTTATTTACTCAACATTTGCAATCCCCTTTCTTGTATCCTACCATCGACATCTTTTCACAACATATAAATTACACAAATAACTTTATATTCATTTGAAATCCTTGCATACCAAAGATTTTATCAATATTTTTTTATCTACTCCTCAACTATTAGTGGATCTGTATTAACTTTAAAGATAGGTAGATCATTCTTTCTAAATTTCTCACTTGCTGATATTACAATATCATGTCCTCGAGTTGCTCCTCGCACCACCTCCTATCCTCAAACCAATAATTACTCGAGTTGTTTAGATTGTCTCTTCACCAACTCTTTTAACTTATTAATCATAATATTTTTTTGATCTTGTGTCGATGCCTCTACTATTGGGAGTCTCCTCTTGAATATTACTAGAGCTATTAGTTTGCCCTTTGATTCTTATGATATCTTCTTGATTAATCCCAAGCTATTCACACCCTAACCGCGAAGTATAAGAGTATTAAATAATAATAAAAAAATCAATGCAACTAAATTATTAAAACTTATAAAATAGTTAAGCAATATGCCCCATGCATTTTGCTCATACAGATAGTCTACAAGACTCATAACCTGAGCTTTGATATTATGATTATAATACTCTACTCTTAGTTTCACCCATACCCTACAAGCATGACTAAATTAGAATATTATATTTCTATTTTTATTACTACTATTGATATGAGGGTAGAAAAAAATACATAATCTTAAAATTAAAACATGCTAACTTAGCAAAATAATAGGGTTTCTCCTAACTTAGTATTTTTGACACATGTATATGATTATAATATCTAACTAAAGGAAAATATAAACATAATATGTCGAAAACTTATACATACAAAATACCAATAGGTTATAATCCATATTTGCATTGGCATGAGCTTACACATGCTCACTTTCTTACCCAATTATTTAGGTGGGATCTCACTATAAATCTGTCTATAGCGAGTAATCACTCAGTAAGTATAAACTTTTATAGCTTTATTCAAGTAAGCATACATCATGTCATGTATATAATATTTTAAAATCATCGATATAAGACATTTAATGATGGACACCTCCTTATATGATTTCTTTAGTAAGCATAACCCTACAACATAGCATATGCAAAATAAAGATGTAAAATTCTATATAGAAATAATTTTAAATACTTATATGCACATATAGAAAATATAGCAAATTCATATATTTCTACACCCTATATCATAACATATATGTGCACTCCCACAAATCGCCCGTCGAAAATGTCGACGGATGCCAACAAGCACAGGGGTAGTCGACTCCCTACAAAAGGTATAAAAACCACCCCTAGGTAGATGCCAGGGGATAGGATTCACTATCCACAACAACTGACTTAAGCTTCGGAGGGGTCAAACCAGAATTCCCCTCTCCAATGTTGACTTGTTGTGCAAGGACTCGAGACTAGAAGCCCCTTGCAGATTCGCCGGAGAACAACACCCTAGGAGACAACGATCACGACTTTTCGTCCTTGTTAGGATGAAGAGCACTAAGAGGGGGGGGTGAATTAGTGCAGTGAAAATCTTTCGTCGATTTAAAAAGACTTTGTACGAAAATCGTTTCCGATGAAAACCGATTTCGGAAACTTAACTTGAAAGCATTTTCGTAAAGATGACTTGAAAGTGTACGAAAAAGTATTGAAGGCAGTAAGCTATTGAAGAGGTTTGCAGTAAGGATAAATTGCTCAAAGTAAATGCAAACCGAGATTTAGAGTGGTTCGGTCAATCTTGACCTACATCTACTTTTGGCTTCTTCCTCCAATGAGGACACCGACGTCCACTAGAGGCCTTCCTTCAATAGGCGAAGGCCAACCATCCTTTTATAGCTTTTCTCCTTTTGACAGGCTTAAGAGACAACCCTTATAGATTTTCACTCCTTTCTTGAATGATCAATACTTAGAAAGAAAGAGGAAGAAGAACTTCTAGCCTTTTACAACACTTTTAAGCTCTCAAATACTCAGAATAAAAGTAAGCTTTCGGTACCCTTTCATGCAGGAAAGGGTGGGGTTTATATAGGCCCAAATCAGTTTGAATTTAGAGCTCAAAAGTGTCATATCCCAGATTTCCAAGGTCCTGGAGGTAATAATTGGGTGGTACTACTGCTTGTTAACTGTCACTGAGCAGTACTACCACTCAGTCTGGGCGGTACTACCTCTTGACTTCGCTCGGAGACCGAGCTCAAGCGGTACCACCGCTTGGCAAGGGTGGTACCACCATTGGCAGTAATAACTGCCAGCGGTACCACCGCCTGACAGGGGGGGTTCAACCGCCCAGAACTCCTAGGAGACTGAGTCTCTTGGGCGGTGCCAACGTCAGCCCTGGTGGTGCCACCGCCGGCCAAAAATTCTGAGTCCGAATAGGCTGATCCGTTCGGCCCAATTTGGGTCTGTTAAGGGCCCAATTGGCCCCAGATTAAGTTAATGGGATCACCTCTTAATCCTAACTTAATCTTCATGCTAACTACAACAATAAAGACATTAATACTGCAAATCGTGTTCCGGTGCGTCAATCACTTCTTCCGGCGAGCTTCCGGCGAACTTCCAGCGAACATCCGATGAACCCTCGATGATGCTCCGGCGGACTCCTGGTAAACTCCTGGACTTGCGACGATCCTCTTAGCGAGTTCCGACGAGCTTCTTTGGCAAGCTCCTGGACTTCTCGAATTGTTCCCGCAGAACCTCCGACGACCGTCCGGACTTCCGACGAACTCTCAAACTCCCAACGTGATCTTGGTCTTGACTCCGTCCCAACACCTGCTGCATGTCTTACTGCCATCATAGTTAATCCTGCACACTTATCTCAATATATAGATTAGATAAACAAATGACAATTGACTTCATCATCAAAATCCGAGATTCAACAATCTCCCCCTTTTCATTGTGAACTAACTTGAATGAAGTTAAAAACGATAAGAGATTAAATCATACTTCATTTTTACAAGGATCAAGATATACATGTGAATTAAATCCTTACAAGTGTTCATCTTAAAAGGAAATCTTCCTTCATCAAGAAGGAATTCATATGAAAGAATCATTTCATCAAATCCATTTTTCGATTAAAGATCATTTTTCAAAAGGTAAATCCATGAGAGATGCATTCGTTAACTAATTCCATATGTCAAAAATCATTGATATGAAACAAATTTGATATGACATAGGCTCATGAAAGCTCCATTCAAGAAATATATTAAGTCCAGAGGAGAAATACAAAATCATGTATTGTTAGGATCAAGAAAGTCTGAAAATGAAATTTAACACATTCATGCATTTGGACAAAGGTTTTGTTATAGTTTTTCAAACACAATTATAAAGGTAAAACATGCTCATCATCATGGAAATTTTTGCACACAATTTCCAGCATGTTATTGAAGCATATACGTAAGATTCGTATCATAAGATTTTCAGCATTAAGTGATTGATCATAGAATCAAGAAAGTCCGAAAAACAAATTTACTAAGCTCATGCATTCGGACAATATTTTGTCATAGTTTTTCAATCATAATTATAAAGCAAAATTATTAGTATTTTGTAGTACTCAAAGATTAAGAATCCAATGTATGAATGAACCTTCTCAAATTACAATGAGAGTATAACATGCTCATCATGGAAACTTTTAGCA
>LVTN01000090.1:381340-397598 GCA_001649415.1 Musa itinerans | reverse complement strand
TATGGAAAAGTATTGAAGGCAGTAAGCTATTGAAGAGGTTTGCAGTAAGGATAAATTGCTCAAAGTAAATGCAAACCGAGATTTAGAGTGGTTCAGTCAATCTTGACCCACATCCACTTTTGGCTTCCTCCTCCAACAAGATCACCGACGTCCACTAGAGGCCTTCCTTTAATAGGCGAAGGCCAACCACCCTTTTATAACTTTTCTCCTTTTGACGGGCTTAGGAGACAACCCTTACAAATTTTCACTCCTCTCTTAAATGATCAATACTTAGAAAGAAAGAGGGAGAAGAACTTCTAGCCTTTTACAATACTTTTAAGCTCTCAAATACTCAGAATAAAAGCAAGCTTTTAGTGCCCTTTCATGCAGAAAAGGGTGGGGTTTATATAGGCCCCAATCAATTTGAATTTGGAGCTCAAAAGTGCCATCTCCCGGATTTCCAAGGTCCTGGCGGTACCACCACCATAACTGGGCGGTACTATAGCTTGTCAACTGTCATTGAGCGGTACTATCGATCAGTCTGGGAGGTACTACCGCATGACTTCGCTCGGAGACCAAGCTCAGGCGGTACCACTACTTGGCAATAATAACTGCTGACGGTACCATCGCCTAACAGGGGTGGTTCAACCGCCTATAACTCCTGGGAGACCGAGTCTCCTAGGCAGTGCCACCGCCGGCCAAGAATTCTGGGTCCGAATGGGCTGATCCATTCGGCCCAATTTGGGTCTGTTAAGGGCCTAGTTAGTCCCAGATTAAGTTAATTGGATCACCTCCCAATCCTAACTTAATCTTCATGCTAACTACAATAATAAAGACATTAATACTGCAAATCGTGTTCCGGTGCATCAATCGCTTCTTTCGATGAGCTTCCGGCGAACATCCGACGAACCCTCGGTGATACTCCGGCGAACTCCTAGCAAACTCCTGGACTTGCGACGATCCTCTTGGCGAGTTCCGATGAGATTCTTTGGCAAACTCCTGGACTTCTCGGATTGTTCCCGTAGAACCTCCGACGACCATCCGGACTTTTGACGAACTCTCGAACCCCTAACATGATCTTGGTCTTGAGTCCGGCACAACACCTGTTGCATATCCTACTGCCATCGTAGTTAATCCTACACACTTATCTCAACATATAGATTAGATAAACAAATGATAATTGACTTCATCATCAAAATCCGAGATTCAACAGTCCCTTCTCTGAGAAGCCTTCCTTCTAAGTAACCACGTGGATGACTTATATAATCGGGACCAAACCAAGCTATGCCCCTTCTTGAACCACGTTATAAAGAATCACAACACTTCCAAAGATTCTTAAATGAATGACTCTTAGTTTCTATAAACTCTATACTTCTTCTAGTATAACATTGTCAATTTACTTTGTTGAAAATTTGTTAAGAAAATAAACTATACAAGCAACAACACCTTCTAAAAATTCTTTAGGATTTCTTCTTCCCTTGACATGCATTGGACTATATTAAGTATGATCCTATTTTTTCTTTTTTAGAGACTATTTTGTTGAGGTATGGATGACATAGTGACTTGATGTAAAATTTTATTATCTCTACAAAAATTTTCAAATTCATTTGATATATATTCATCACCCCTATTTATTCTTAAATATTTAATCTTATGACCATTTTGTTTTTCAACTAAATTCTTTAATTCTTTCAATGTATTTAAAACTTATTTCTTTTTCTTTAACATATAAACTCATGTTTTGTCACTATAATCTTCCGTCAAGGTAGGAAAATATCTACTTCCTCTTAAGTGATACTATTTTAATAGGATCACAAACATCTAAGTGAACCAAATCAAATCGATGTCATACTCTTTTTATTTTTTTAATTTGAAAGATATTCTTTCTTGCTTGGCCATGATACACACTTCACATAACTTTGATAGACGATCAATTTTTAGCAAACCTATTACCATATTATACTTCTCTAGAAGTTTTAAAGCCTCAAAATTTAAGTGGCATATCTAAGATGTCATAATGTAAAAGTATCCTTAATAATATTATTAAAATAATTTAATAGATAAAAAATACATAAATATAAAGAAAATATTCTGTTCTTAGTCATTTTCATATATGAGATTAATGTTTTATTCTTAAAAAATTGAAAGAGTTATATCTTTCATCTCAATATCATAACAATTTTTAAGAAATTACCCCAAGCTTAGAATATTATTTTCATATCAAGAACATAATAAATATCTGAAATGTATAATTCTTTGCCATTATTAGGTCTAAGAAAAATTTTATCTTTGCCTTGTATTGATCTTTGAGATAAACCACTAAATGTAATATTACTAGAATAACTTGTATCCATTTTTGAAAAAAGTTATTTGATGCCACATATGTGATTTGAAGCTCTTGTATCTAGATATCATATCATAGACTAATCTTCTTTTAAATAATCATAAGTCATTAGCAAAATAGGGTTTTTATTCTTTTTCTTTTTTAGCAAAATTTATTTTATCACTTGGATTATTAGGATTATAATAATATTCAAAATAGTAGTGTCTATATATTTTACAAACATAACATTATATTTTAGATCTTTTAGAATTTTTGTCACAACCATGGCCTTCTTTACGTCCTCGACTATTACCTTAGCTTCTTTGTCTAGAATTCTCCATCACTTTAATTATTTTAAGATTTTAATTGGTTTGATTTTTTTTATCTTTTCAACTTGGTCCACGATCTCTTTCTCTTTGAGATTTTAATTGACCTTTGTTTTCAAAAGTAAACTTGGTTTATGAAAACAAATGTATATAAACAAAGGCTACCTTTAAGTTCATAAACAAAGACTCACCTTTGTTTTCAACTAACTCACATTTCTTTTGTTTTTTAAGCCTTTGTTTATGAACTTGAAGAGACCTCATTAGTTATTATAATGATTATTTTTTTAAAGTCTTTAGGCACTTCAATTGCTATAGTAATAAAATCAAATCTTGGATCTAAAAATCTTAGTATTTTTTCTATTACTTGTTTGTTCACCATTTCTTTTCATTTGATGAATAATAGAAATAATTTTTGAGAAGTAATCAGAAATAGATTTAAAAGTATTTTGTTATAATTTTTCAAATTTAACTCCTAAAACTTGTAAATGAAGCTTTTCTACCTTATCCACACCATAGAATATTTTTTGAAATATTTCCTAAGCAACTTTTAAAGTCTTTGTTGGAGTGAATGATCTCAAACATATATCATCAAGTCCTTAATAAATCATGAAGTTTTTTTTTCTCATTTTTCCTTTTATCTCGAGTTATTTTCTTACTTCTCCATCCATTTTTTCTTTTGCTAGACTTTGTTCAACAAATCCATTTTCTATAAACTCTCACATATTTTGAGAGTTTAAAAGAACTTTTATTTAGATGCACTATATATCATAATTCTTTTTATTAATCTAGAGATTTAAAGTTGGAAAGTATTTGAAGAAGAGGCTATGACTTAACTTGGCTCTGATACCAAATATTGAAATAGATAAAAAAAAAAAATGGAGCTATCACACAAGCAAGAATAAAGACAAGACAAAGTATTTATTGTTTCACTCAAGGAAAACTCATTATAACTTTAAAACTTTATCTTTCATGACCCAATATATAGGGTTTATATAGTTCCCATAGATATATTATATTCATTACATTTAATATGAATCTCTCTTTTCTAAGAGACTTCTAAACTTTTTTCAAGAATTTAAGATACAATGAACTTCTTGGTGCCTTGAAAGAAGTTTAATTCCATTCCAATAGAAGGCAGCTGCATGAGAGGCCAACCTTGGTTTTGGCCTTTGATTTTTTTAGTACATTTTATTTCACTTAATAGTATAGTGTATTTGTGCATCTCTTTTGTAATACCATTTCACCAATCTCCCCATGATTTATTAGCAATCAATTTGGTATCTTGGAAAGTCGACAATTAACGAGAACAATTATCGCTGCCATTTCATACATTTGTTTGATCGAATTGAGTCCATCCCGTCTCGTTGATTCCTCGGTCCTTCACTTCCATTGCTTCTAACACGGTTCTAATGCTTTTAAGAATTTTGTTCTCCAACTTCTGATCTCAAAAAATTTATGTTAATCTCATGGTTTCTCATGTGGACTTGACTTTATTTGATTTAATTTTCGCCACAAATAATAGCTGATAGCATTTTATTGCAAGATTAAAGATCTTTTTTTAGTTTCCTTTATTTTTTTTTATTTTCGTCATAATTACAATATAGATATATATAGGCAATTGCTAGTAAAAAATAACTCTTCACATATAAATGCCGACATATATGGCTGATCTCAATGATTTTTAAGTATTCATGTCTTGACTAAATGAAGAAGAATACGGCTCTAAACTTTTCATAGAAGAACTAACCACTAATGCAGAATTTAGTAGAAAACAGATCGATCGAGAGAGAGAGAGAGAGACGTCTTGTAGGCTTTAAGAAAGAGAGTGATAGAGCGCCCAGGCTTTAAGAATCCCTCCTCACCTCATCATCATCCTTAGGTACAGTGGCATGCAAGCTCGAAGAGAATGATAGAACATATGGAGCATTTAATGGCCAGTGTAGACTCAGTTGGGAGTGAGGTGTGCTGAGGTCCCACAAGGCATGGAGACAAGGTAGCATAATGGCATGGCACAAACCCACCAAGATCTAACGCATACAAGGGAGAGGGACATCTCGCCTAATGTACTGCCGCCCTCCATCTCTCACTCAGTCCCTCCTTCCACCTTAGTGCATCAGCTATGTATGATTCGAAAACAACGTCAGTCTCTCACTGTCTTTTGTGTAATATGTCCGACAAAAGTACACAGTACAACCATTGATTGCACCACATGTGGAGGAGCAGATGCAACAAAACTTGGGTGAGCAAAGCATTGAAGCAAGAATAATATGAACATCTATGTTTTTTATATTGTTGCAATCCATAAAACAAGTCACCAAAAATTGATACAGCGATACATCTCGTTTCTATGTAGATGAAAGTTGACAAGTGAGTAGATGGATCACAGGAGAAGACATTCATCACTAAACTTAAGTTAACAACAGAGCTTAAAGTTGGTTCTTTTATGCTATACGGAGCTTGGATTGAGGATTGGTCGTTTACCCGGAGGAGACAGGATTGAGGGCCTTGGCGAGGCCATTGATGGTGGTGTAGCTTCGGGAGCTGAAGCCCAAGCAGCCTAGGAGACCCTGGCGGTACGGCAGGAATGTCCGCCGCCTCATCTCCTCCGACTGGGCTCGGTTCGCCGTGTAGTGCCGCTCGTGTGCCGATGGAGAAGCCGCCGCCGCCGCAGCAGCAGCGGCGGCGCCACGTCGCCTTCCTATCCCGTTCGCTGGCCTCTGCGACGGCTTTGTCTTGTTCTGCTCCTGTGCCGGTGACGAAGCTGACGTCCCCGCCGTTGCCGGAGATGGCGGCAGTGGGGCCTTCGGTTTGGACGACGGGGAGAAGGAGATCGAGTGCCAGAACTTTTCCTTTTCCTTGCCGTTCCCCCGCCCGCTCCCTTCGCTTTTGCTTCGGTAGAGGAGGAGATCTTTGAGAAAGATCCATCTTTTGGAGTTCCTGCCGCCCGAAGAAGAGGATGATGAGCGCGAGGATGAAGCCGACTCCGGCGGCGTCGGCGATGCTTCCTTAGGATCCGGGTCGAACACCTCGTGCTCCTTCACCGCTTCTTGCTTCTCGTCCTCGTCTTCTTGCCACTGGAACCGAGGGCTTCGAAGGGGCGACATGGATCTGGTCCTCCGATGGACGGATCTGCTCCGGAACGTCAGATTCCGTCCCCTCCCCTCCTCCTTTTCCTGCCACTCCTTCCCCTCTCCTTCCTCGTCGTCCTCGTCACCAAAATCCAGCAGCGGCGGGAGTGGTCGCGGGCGCAGGACGTGAGAGTGGACCTTGATCGGGCGGATCAGGCCGTTAAGGAAGAGCTCGTCGGCGGAGGTCATCATCCCGCCGGGGTCCGCGCCGTCGAACTCGAAGTTCCCGGAGGCGGGGGCCTCGTCGACCGCCACCGGGTCGGCGGAGGAGAAGGAGTAAGGAGGAGAGGAGAGGACGTAGTGGACGGGGCTGGCGGGACAGCTGAAGTAGTAGCCAGCGGCACGGCCGGGGCTGGAAGGGTCGCTGCCAAACGGGGCAGGGGAGGAGGAACAGCTGTCCATCGTCGTGTCAAAGGAAAGCAGCGGGTACTGCGTGGTCTTTAGGGCTTCGCCATTCCTAGGGTTTTCGAGATCCATCTCCTTAGCCGTCCTCCTAAAGAGAAGATATTTACACAGAGAAGAGAGAGAGAGAGAGAGAGAGAGAGAGAGAGACGAAGTCAGAAAGGAAGGCAGCGAAGGGAGCGGCGCGAGATCATATAAATAGCAGGCAACACGTAGAAGACGGAAACTGGTAACCGCTTCCAAACGTTAGCGGCCACGCACTGTATCATACTTGACGAGAATACCCCTAATTATACTTGAAAATTCTACTCGGTTTTAACATGAACAAAGGGTAGTTAGGTCATATTAAATCAATTGCTTAGCAGCCCAACCCTGACTTGGTTTCCTTCTACGATTATGACTTCTCAGTCGTCAATAAAATTAAACATATTTAGACCGGTTTTTAATATAATTAATACATTAATTAGTTTTAAAGCCAAAAATATTTGGTCTACCCTATGAGCTCTTGACACGTGGACAGTCAACTATCACTAATCCAAAGGTTTAAACTGCCATTTTGCAGTTATTCTTTTTTAAGACAAGAAAGTAAATCATGATCCAAAATAGAGTCACCATAACTTTAATCCCTCCAAAGCTTATCCAATATATTGTTTCAGTCCTACTGTTGGCTTCCCTAAAAATATGTGACCAACGTACTACATAACCGTCATAAGGTAGTTCATGAGAAATTACAGTTGAATCAAGAATTGACTCCACGTATATTCCCAAATCTAAATCGAATATTAATTCCCTAAAGATATGTGCCTATATTAACAGTTTCATTGTACAAAGACAAGTTTAATCTCTTCAAGCTCTCATACTTCCTGTCCATAGACTTCTTCTCTCTCTTAAGCTCTTTTTGTTTTTTTTTTTGAGTCTATTTTCACCATTTCGGAGATATTCTAATTAGGTTGAGCGTTGGGGGAGTAGTCATCGGAGGTATCCTCGGTACCCTCTCTTGTTGTACGATCATCTTTGAAAGCAGTCTTGCACCTAGAAAACAAATCTCAGGTCTCCTCGATAACATCTTTACTCATATATTATCATTTACCTTAGCAAAAACGATCATGTCAACTCATATAAACGTCTTTAGATTGAGCTTATGGTGGAGTTGAAGGTGCAGAAGCCCAACATGGTATCAGTTCATCAAAGTCAACCTTTGCTTGGCGTGAGGTACACCCAGCTATAGTACTACTCCCATGTGCACTCCCTGCTCGATGCCATGTCGACAACGACTACTTAATGAAACATTTGGTGGGTGCACGAAGTTGGAGTCCCAAAAGGATGAGGGTTACTGTTACCGTGCGTGGTGAAGAAGTGGGAGGGTGGCATGCACGTTTGCAGGGTGTCAGCGGCAACGTGTTTCCCTTCTTTCCCCGTGAGTTGAGTTCGGAACCCTAAAACAGTCTTAAGCTACCCTCTGCATGTCTTTTATCACCTAGCCTTGTTCTTTATTGTTGTTGGTTGTCAGCTACAGAACGAGCTTGCCTTCTTACAAGGAGATGGAGGAATTTGTAGGAGATGTACAAAAATGTCAAACTGCTTCACCGTGAAACCTCACTTTATTCTCAAGTCCTATGTTATACGAGCTGATAAGATTCATGCTTTGATTCCAAGCTACAGCAGGCCATGAACAAGCCAAAGCTACATCAACTTGCGCTTACAGTGCTTCAGACCCACATGATGTGTACTACCAGTATTATTGAGTCCTCCCTCATCACTCTTACATCAATTATGAATGAACCCAGGACTCAAATAGTACTGTACTGATATGGAGGATTTGTCACATTGACACCCTATTTGTGATTGTAGTAGTGTGAGATTATCTTTGGCTAAACTGTCTTCCTCATCACTCACAGATCTGAGAACTTCCTCCATGAATTATGTATATCTGCTGGTACCATAGTCTCCATGACACTGATAAAGACTGTCTAACCATCACCAACCAAATGACTAGCTAATTGGTTGTTGCCTACATCTGCTAATGATGATGGTTTGGTTCATCAAGAAGGCTGCCTATGGTTTATGCCAAGAAAAAGGTTGTGGAACGCAATATTCCTATCCAAACTAATAGTGCAGGCGAATTTAGCAATCATGTTCTGAGTATATCCATTGATATATGATAGAAATTTTTTTGTTAATATACAATATGAAGGACCTAGGAGAGATAAACTTGGTTACAAAGAGGTTACATGATATTGTCATTAGCATCATAACTTCTATCAATAGCTCGAAAGAGATTACAAGACACCATGATAAAATAACAATGAAGAAATTGGTTACATAGACGATTGAAAATGAAGATATACAACAAGTGGGTTATGAAAAAGTCATAAGTGGAGACTTGTCGAAAGAGAAAAAGAAATGAAGATTCATCTCTTCCATCAAATCTAACAATAACACACTTTCTCTATCCGTCTTCTCTTTTTCTTATTAGGGTTAGTATAAAATTGATACTGAGATGATCTTATCATTGGCTTGAATTATTATTATCTAAAGCACCTGTTAATGCTCTTCCAATTAGCAACTAGTGATCAAGGCATACTTACCAAGATCCTGGTAGACTGTAGTTTCAAAAATCTTTTAGCTGAATTGAAACAAACATTTTGTAATAATTATACATCAAGAAAGCTTAGAATATCATCTTGCTTGACAAATTGTAGTCTCAGTGCAACTAAATTAACAATCTTTTGATACAATTAATTACCTTGTCAATCAAAGAGCTTGGTTTAACACCTTGAATTCCTTGCAGCTTCCAATGACATGATGCCAAGCGAGTGCTAATGTTATGACCCACAGACTAATCCACCACCCAACCTGCCATGTTCTTCTCCCATGAGATCCCTTCGAGTGTCTCTCCAGCCAATTCCATTTCAGTGGCAGGCATCCCTTTTGTCCGCGCATGATGTCCTCCCACAAACTGCTACATCTCAAATCCAAGCATTGCTTCGCACAATCGGACAACGCCTTCTTCCTTGCCCTCCAATAATTTTCCACCTGGTTTCTTCCTTATTTCTCATAGTCTCAAAGTTATCAGAAAGAAAGGAATCCAATGCACCCGTCGCACATGTCAAATGATATGGAGCTCCTACCACATAATCAATCATCCGTGATGCAATATCTCACTGATACTTCGAGATCATTGCTTCCTGCCAAAGCTAATGAAAAGATGCCTCACAAGAGCAGAATTAATCATTGCAAAACAGTACTTATGCCAACTCTATCGGGTAATTAATCAATTAAATAACAAAAAAATCATAAGTCCAAATGTATAATAGTATTTTCATCTAGTCCTAAAAATCTCTCTTAATTAAGAGTTTGATGTCATTTATCAGATACTAACATAGCATAATTTTAAAATGATGCACATAATATTATGACATGTCTCTAGCCCTTTCCGCTAGTAACCTTTTTACTTGAGGCTCTCATCTAATTGTAATAATATTTATTATGATCCAACTTGATGAAATAATTGACCTATTATGTTATTGAGCATAAATCACTAAATCAAAATGTTTGTCTAAATTAATAGTACTTCGGTGAACTATCTGATCATATGATATTGCTTGTGCTCTCATAACTACTAAGTTTGACATTAGAAGAAGAAGGCAGAGGAGACAATTCCATAGTAATTTATTTTAGAGCATCGAGTTAGGAAATGATAAATATTAATTGTGATGACATAACAAATGCAGCTTGGCTTGAAAGATTCATCTGAAGTGATTTATGATAGAAGCCAACCCATTTCTTAGGCGAAATGTCATATCACAAACCAAAGAAGCAGCAGCAGACTGTCCAAACGTTCACATACAGTGTTGATGATTGATGATGAAGCAGCGGCGTATACTCCGATTGATGGACTATCACATCCACCCAATAATCTGACGTGATGTGATTGTTTTAATTAACGACAGGCAAATAAATAATGGTACGACAGACGCTGCACTCTTGCTGAAGAAAAATAGTTTGTGATTGGCAGACGACTGGGACAACTCCAATGATGAATCCAATCACTCAGTCACAACGACGTGATTAGTTTTTTTATTTTCTTTTTTTGGAAGAAAAAAGAGGTCATGTGGTTCGTTTTATGTTATAATTTCTTAAAAGTGGGTTAAAAATAATCTTATATTGTTGAATATTGAAGGAGTTGAATCATATGTATAAAGTTTGATGTATAATCTAATATATATATTAAATATGATTGATTTGACTTTAACTCATCATTCTGATATCAAAGTCAAGATTAAATTAAAAAGAATAAACATATAAATTTTAATTAGAGTTAACATATATAAATATGAGAAGATGCTAAAAAAATATTCATGTGTTAGAAACTTAAAAAAAAACTAAGAAGATACTCGTGCCGCTAAGAATTAAGAGTGGATTTGATCCCAACTTAATAATCTTAACCTTAGTTTTGGTTCGTGATTGCAGCCAATCATGTTTTTTCATATATTTTTGCTAGACCATATGATAAAACAAGGGCTGCAAAGGTTGAAAGTATCAAATAACTTAGTTGGTAAAGACTTTGATGTCTTATCTAAAATCCAGCCTTTGTCACTACCCATTGTATAAAGAAAAAAATGAAAAGCTTGAGTACCCAATCTTGATTAATTGGGTTTAGTTAAATATTAGAACACTTGGTGATCATAATTAGCACCAAATCTTCGAATATGTTACTTTATTTTGAGGATATGTTCATAGTTTTGGTGTTGAATTATATCCATTTTTGACAAGTGGTGCAAAGTAAAGAACTAGATGTTTGGATACATGAATTAATTAAAATGATAAGGAAACGAGCCACAGTGAAATCTACGATCAAGAGAACTACCGGAATTAACACTAAAGTTGTTCCTTATATATAAGACTTGGATTTTTTTTGCCTTTTGATGGGTACTTTGACATTACATATATATCACATCAATTATATGTA
Source organism: Musa itinerans (assembly GCA_001649415.1). Classification (NCBI taxonomy): domain Eukaryota; kingdom Viridiplantae; phylum Streptophyta; class Magnoliopsida; order Zingiberales; family Musaceae; genus Musa; species Musa itinerans. The sequence goes on along the minus strand of LVTN01000090.1, from coordinate 386,468 downwards.
AAATAGACTGTCTTTTCTGATATTTCGATAACGTTTTGAGCTGTTGTGTTTTTTCTTCTTTTTCGATTATGATTCTATCAAATGAAACATGATATCCTTGTCATAAATATTGCATGGAATATTAATGCTTGTTAACTTGCCGATACATGAACATTGATGCTCTTTAAGGTACCTACCTGGACTTTCATGCACTCATTGATGCTCTAGGAGAGACGTCTTCTACCATAAATTGAAAGAAAAGCAACTAATACCAACTCAAGATCATTATGTAATTGCAAAGCTATAAAGAGAGATGACAAAATTAAGGCCAAGCAATAGGCTCATCGGTTTCTAAAACCAATCATTAGACTGCTAAATCCTGATTGAATAAACGTGTTATCCCAAATTGCAGACTGCACGAGGCAGTGACTTCAAAAACTACCCCAATTGACCAAAGTCAATAAGTTCTTCCTATCCAAAAATTTGAGACCATACAGAATGAAAGAGAGAATAAAAAGCAAGTCTTACCATTAACAAATACAACAGACCTTCCTACTCCCATCTTAACAAAAGCACCAAACTGTAAAGAAGAGTGAAACATGCAAGAGTTACTTCATATGTTAGAGACATGGCCGGCAACAGCAAGTTTCTGCTTTGACTGAAAAGTGATCCATTTCTCCTCTCAGTATTTAGACAATTATCATATCTACTGTCATTAAGAATAAAGATAGCTGAGATGAAATTTGTCCAAAAAATGTGATACACCAATCTTCAAGATCAATCACAATATTTACTAATTATAACAAGTTCTATTGATTCAATGAGAAAAAGGCTTGATGATATAAAATATCCTTAAAAAGAGTATCTGAGGTGGATTTTACAGTCATCACCCTATGTGCTACTAAAGGGTAGATTTTCAGAATTAATCCTTTAGTCTGCACCATCTTGGGAGGGTTTCACACTGCACAATGATGACAATAGCAATGAAATTTGGAAGAGCAACTCGACTAATCTTGCATTTAAGTACATGGGCTTTAATGATTTTATCTAGGATCTAAAAAATCAAGTCAACAATTACTAGTCAATCATTTGTTAGTAATGATTTAAATTTTGATTCGTACTACCTATATTGGTCCATCATGAAACTAATACGTAGACCATCAGTTACCAAGTGAAATGTTTGATATAGCCTCGTATCGAACGATACGGGATTGTATTGGACGGTAACAATCAAAATCAATTATTACTTACTTGTAACAGTATTTCAATAGTCAAATTAACCATTGAAACTCTTTCTCACGAGTTTTAAACTTATCCTCCCCTTTATTTCACTCTCACACACTCTTAAACTATCTCAAACTTTTTTTTGTCTTACACTCTCTTTCTTATTCTCACATTTACACTCTCTTAAACTTTACAAAGTAATAATTTATGAATTGAATCGAGGATAATTTGAGAAGATTAAGAGGAAGAACTTTTTAATCAAGAAATATGTATAATCTTTCTTTTATTAGAGAGTAATTAAGATATTTAACATTATGATTAGTATGTTTAATATCAATTTATTTAAAATTAGACACTTAGATCAAATGTTTATATTTCATACATATTAAATATTGAAAGATATTTATGATGGCAAAATAGGTTTAGTTAGGTTTTATTAAAGTTATTTAATACTATGATTAGTGATTTTAATGATGATTTGATAAAAAATTGATCAATTTTAAGTCAATTTAATATCTTTAATACTTATTAGAATATTTAACATGTTAATAGTATTGAAAGATAAATAATTAACTATGTTAATCATATGATTAGTGTATTTTATGATGATTTCATCATAATTTGATATATATTGGATCAAAATTCTATATTTAATGTTTCTTTTATATGTTTTACATATTTATGATGGTAAAATATGGTTAATTAGATTTTATTAAAATTATTTAATACTACGATTAATGATTTCAATGATGATATAATCAAAATTTGATTAATTTTGAGTCAATTCAATATCTTTAATACCTATTATAGTATTAAAAGAGAAGTAATTAATAGGTAATTAACTATGTTAATCATATGATTTATGTATTTAATAATGATTTCATCATTATTTGAACTATATTGCATCAAACTTACATACTTAATATTTTTTATGTGTTTCACATATTTATGATAGTAAAATAGGATTAGTTAGGCTTTAATAAAATTATTTAATACTACAATTTATTATTTTTGATCGATATTAGGCCAATTCAATATGTTTATAGCTTATTTGATTTAAATTTGGTAGGATCATGACACCAAAGAAATAGTCACATGGTGATGCATGGGTTCATGCCCAAAAAATAGATATGAACCATCATAATTGATAATGTATTTATTTAGTAAGGGTGGAGGAATAACTTAGGTTAAGATGCATTTGACCGATAGGTCTCTTAATGTTATAAAATACAAAAAGGTTATAATGGAGATCCATAAATTATTCAAAGCAAACTACAACAAGCAAAGAAAGATACATTTAAAAATAATATAAGAGTTAAGGAATAATATTGTAGGGCTATGCAGAACCAATTTATGATCAGTATGAAGGTCGCTGCAATGAAGTCAACCTGAATTTCATAATTAAGATTGGTATATTATTGGAGCATCAATATAAGATCGATGAAATAATGAGACATCGACAACTTGACTCATAATTGGATCATGACGATGGCAATGGAATCTAGAGGTTAATCAGCATGAGACAGTAAACAACTCCTCCTTAGTTAGGCCGAACTAGTAACATGAGGCATGGTGGACTCTATGGTTTTATGAGATGTCTTGACATTTGTATAAATATTTTTTAACAAAGAATGAGCTTAAACACCTTTTGATAAATTTTCAATAATCAGCTATTTAGGATATACATTTATATACTTTCATTCCTTAGGTAAAATGTTTTTGAAAGTAGATGTATCTAAGTTACTTTTGGGAGAAGAATAATTATTTAAATTTAATTTATTAAATTTAAAATCATCATTAAAATTATTTTTCTCAGTTACGAGAGATTTATAAAAACCAACATGAATAGATTCTTCACTGATTGAAAACTCGATAAGCTTTAGAGATAGATGAATATCTAAGAAAAATATCTTTATTGGATTTTATATCAAATTTTCTTAAGGTATCATTATCATTTAAAATAAAATATTTACAACCAAAAATTTTAAAATACGAGATATTTGAGTTTTTTATTATTCTATAATTTATAAGGGGTTTTAAATAGATGAGATCTTATAAGAATCCTATTCATGATATAGCATATCATATTAACAATTTCAACCCAAAAATATTTGGGTAGGCTATGTTCATTAAATATGATATGTGTCATCTCTTGTATGCTCCTATTCTTTCTCTCAATAACTCTATTTTGTTATAGATTTCTTGGAGTGTAGTTGTAGTCATACACATTCAAATCATAAAATTTATGAAAATCATGATTTTTAAATTCACCACCATGATCACTATGAATAAAATAAATCATGAAACTTTTTTTTATTTTAAACTTATTTACAAAATTTGATAAACATTTAAAATAATTATTTTTATGTGTCAAGAAATATGTCCAAGTATATCTACTATAATCATTAATAATTATAAAAATATATTTATTACTACTAGTCATAGGTGCCCTATAAGCCAATTATATGAGTGATGACACGTGTAACATGATGAATACTCTTTTTGCTTATTATTTATTTAATATATTTTTTATTTTATATTGCTTGTTGCATGTATTATAATGTCCATAAATTTATGTAATAAGAATCAAATTGTGATGAGATCGTGATAATGAGATCAATTTATTTTTAAACGCATACCATAAATAATTCCAATTATAGGTTACTCAGGAGGGACATCGAAATAACCGAATAGACTAGTGTGCTACATATCCATCCATATGATAAAGGCGATTGGTCTCATAGTTGCTCATGTAAGGACATTATGGATATAGTGCAAGTACTCATCGGAGAATAAGTTCACTAATTGATCCACTCACGGAATGCTGGATGGTTGATGATACCTCATTATCAGACAATGATTCTGTCATCCTAGTGATTTATCTAGTCTTTAGATTTGAGATACTAAGGATATCCTGTATGAGTACTCCACTCTTTGATATCAAATTTATAGAGTTGAAAGTTCTAGATCTTAGCCGGCCATCGGGAGTGACAGCCAACCTTACGATGATAGATTTAGAGAGAGTTCTTCGGGAGAATCTGATTAGCGCGAGACTCGAGTAGAAATCGCATAAGCCTGATAGCATCATACATAATATACAGTCTCTAATATATTAGATAGATAAGAGACTATAGATACATGGTAATTAAGGACAGATGGATTCAATGGTCCAATTAATTCCTCATTTGCCTTTTTACCGTTGTTGCAAATGACTAATTCACGTTTCATTCGAATGTGGGTGCATCAAATGGGGTAGATTTGTCTTTCTTCCTCGAGTCCATCTAATCTGAACTCCACACACCTGGTTTGATGTTGGCTCTCCCAACTTGTGTTTTTCCCGAGGGTGAGATGCATATTGATATATCATCTAATGCTTCAACCGAGAACAACCCCTTAGCCATTATTCCTTGCTCTCGTACTTGCCATATTTCGGGTTCTGGATCAAGAGAATCCATGAAGCTCTAGCTGCTACCGCTTGCCTAAAGTGTTGTTAGCTGCAAGAGAATCTGGTAGTTGCCATATTACGGATTCCGGAACAATTCACATTACTTCTACTCTGGCTGCAAAAGTGGTAGCCGCTATTGATGCTAGATTGCTATAGCAAACTTTCTATTCAGTAGGCCGACACCTCTAATCTAATCTATTGAAAGAATAGATGAAATCATCTATCTGAGAAGGAATCACCTCCATCCACATAAACACCGGTCCAGAGTGATGGGGATATAAACAGAAATAACCTTTGTATATGAACAAATACTAGCAGGCCATAATATGCAGCGTTAAATGGAACCACAATCAAATAGAACACCAAGATATACGTGGAAAACCCCTTCAATGTGAAGGGTAAAAATCACGGGGCAAACTAGAGATAATCCACTATGAGAATAATGAATATACAAATCTCAATCTCTTGCCCAAAACCCTA
>LVTN01000090.1:319678-378477 GCA_001649415.1 Musa itinerans | reverse complement strand
ACCAAGATATACGTGGAAAACCCCTTCAACGTGAAGGGTAAAAACCACGGGGCAAACTAGAGATAATCCACTATGAAAATAATGAATATACAAATCTCTCAATCTCTTGCCCAAAACCCTAGCAACAACCACAAGAGAATAACTGAGATACAAGGATCACGTCACTGCCCACAATATCTAAAACCTCCCCAAGTAATCACAGCAAGAGTCTTCTGTATATTTGATCTAACCTGAGATGAGAACACTGCTAGATGATTGAGAACAGACTCTCTGTGTTGTCCTTGTCTTCTTCCCTTTCTTTCTGTTGTTTTTCCTGTCTTTTTCTTCTCCTCTTTGCTGCTGCAAAGATCACCACGTTGCTGTCCTTTTCTGCCAAAAAACGCAGCCGTCTTCGTACCAAAACACAGCCACCACACCCCCCTTATATTGATCTAGGGTTATGTTAAGAGGGGGTGTAGGATGTGGACTGTGGGTTGATAAAACATACATGGACTGAATATGGGCTATCAACCCAACACAAATCAGATTGGTTTAAAAGCAATCAGCGGTGCTATCAAAGATAAGAAGAAACTTAAAACTCCTTATGCTATTTCTGATACGGATTTATTATCATCATCTATTTATGCCACTCTTACGTCCAACAATAGTTTACCCTTTATTTCTAAATGATCTTGTTTAGCTGGAATTGTAAAATCGTAAGAAGGAAACCAGTTAGGAGTACTTATCTTATGTAGATAAGAATCTACTAAGATGATTAAATGTCTTTATCAAGACTAGAATTGTGATTTTCAGGTGGTCTTTTACTTGCTTAGTCTTCTGATGTAGCACATCTCCAGATAATATCCAAACCATCTCAATTAATTCATGCCGCAATTCAGGTGCATAATGATAAGCCTTAGCTCTTAACTAGTATTTATGCTACCAACTCAGCTTTTATGTCCAACAAACTTTGTGAAAACCTATCTAATTTACATTTATCTGATATACCTTGGTGTGTGTGTGTGTGTGTGTCATGGGTGATTTTAATTGCATCTTAAACTCATGTGATAAAAGTGATTGTCCTTGTTTACTGTTAATATTTCTACTCGGGCTTTTCATGATTTCATTAATAGGTCAAATCTTATTTAGGGTTTTTTTCTCTAAATTTACTTGGTGTAGTAATAGAATTGGTTCTGCAAAAGGTTTTTATTGGCAATTCACTGTGGATTAATTGTTCTGATAATTCGACTGCTTATCACGATTATGCTCCAATTAAAATTCATCTTAGGTCACATACTCTTAATCACAATAACTCTTTCACTTCCAAAATTTTTGGACTCATTATTTTGAAATTAATAATTTAGTTACTTCTGTTTGGAATAATCATCGTATGAACTTTGATCTCCTTTACACTTTTCATTATAATTTGTGTAAAACACATGGAGCATTTTCTTATTGAATAAAAATATTTTGGATAATATTGAATTTATACTTGATAGAATTCAATCTTCAATCATTGATCTTGAATCCAAAATTGATACTATTAGCCATTCTGATTCTGACCTTATCCAACTAATTTTATTATATTATTTTTAAATTACTCTTATTAAATAGCTAAATCTTAAATCACGGGCTAAAGCTAAATATACATGGATAGATTAATGATGGTGATAAAAATATTAGGTATTTCCATAATATTGTTGTCCAACAGAGGCATCGTAACTTTATTCATGATTTTTATGATTGTAACCATAATCTTATTCAAGACACTCATAGCATCGTGAATCTCTTGTCAGTAATATACAACTCTTTTAGGATAATTTTTTAGGCCTATTGCCCTTTCTAATGTAAATTATAATATCCTAGCCAAAGTATTAGCTAATAGACCATAACTATGCCTTAATACTCTTATTAGTAGTGAGCAATCTGCATGTATTCATAGACATATTATTCATAATAATATTTTAATAACACAAGAAGCAACTCACATCATGTATTCTTCTAAAGGAAAAAATTATTTGGTTCACGTTAAACTTGACTTAGATAACGCATTTGATGGACTTTCTTGGACTTCAATTCTTCAAGTTATTTCTAACATGAATTTTCTTCCAAAATTTATATATTGGATTCAATCTTTTATATATTCTCTTTGCTTGTCTTATCAAGCACAAAGTTCATCTTTATTTAAAGACAACTGTTTACATAACTTACTCTTTAATATCACCATTATAAATAAATAACTTACTCCTCTCAATTTTGGGTCTAATAGTAAAATTAGTCATATTATGTTTGTTGATGATATTCTCCTTTTATCTCAGAGCTAATAAAAAATCTTATGCTACATTAAACAAAATTTTCATACCTAGAACTCAAATATGTTCTCTTTTAGGATTTCATGAAGACCAATTTTCTTTGAAATACTTAGGTGTTTTATTGCCAATAGAAGAGATTCTCAAAAGGATCAAAGCTAAACTAGCCATGGCAAACAAAACATCTGTCACAAGCTAGCAGAATTGTTTTAACTAAATTAGTGCTAACCTCTATCCCTATTCACACTCTTAGTGTCACTAGGATACAAGATTTTATTATTAATAAAATAAAAAGTTCAATTAAAAACTTTCCATGGCAACAACATAATTTACACTCTACAAGGCTTCATTTAATTAAATGGGACACAATTACTACAAGTAAAGATAATGGTGGTGACATTAGAAGTTTCAAGTATACCTTACAAGCTTCCAGAATTAGTAGATATTTAAATAAAAATGGAAGTCTTTGGTCTAATATTATGCATACCAAATATGGTACTGTCCACCTCTAGAACATTCCCAAATTTAACCATAGTAGCTATAGTTGGAAGCTTTTTAAACAATCTTTGTGTACATTAAAAGATGGTTTCTATAAATACATTGGCAATGGTTTTAATACATATATTTTTGAGGACTTGGATTATTGACATGCTGCTTAGCAAGAAACCTACAATGGGTAATATTTCTATTATATCTTCAGATACTAAAGTTGAGACACTTATATAGATGGAATACCCAGTTGTCTTGGTTGATGCTATTAAAACTATAGAGATTGTATAACATCCTTGTGATGACACATGAATTTGGGAAGCTAATCCTTATGGTAAAGTTATTGCAAGAGCTGCATATCACTTACTATACTCGAGAGGTAAAGAAGTTGAACATAATTGGTATGGTTGGAAATATATGTGGAACCTTCCTACAATCCCTAGGATACATTTTTTTTTTAATTGAAATTTACTTCACAAACGACTACCTACTGCTGATAGACTTACTAAATTTTATTTAAAAGCTCAAAACATGTCCTCTCTATGTCAAAAATATCCTGAAACTATTGATCATCTATTCTTTGATTGCCCCTTTCCAAACAAACTTTGGGATTGGTGGTACGTTAATTTACAGATTAGTTTTGAATTTAGAACTCATTGGTTCCTCAATGATTGGTTAAAGGAAGGAAATACAATAGTGAAGGAAAAAATTGCACAGACTGCTATTGCAAGCCAACTGTGGTTCATATGGAAAATGCAAAATAATGCTTTCTTTAATAGTAAAAAAAGCCTTCTATTAGATCAATTTTGGCTCAAGCCATTGCTTACACCAGCTACCATGCTAGAACAACACTATCTGAAGGAGCACAAAACTCTAAAGCTTAATTGGCATAAACAAAATATTGATGGGTCCTCTATATTGCAGGATGGAGGAGCTGGTTTCATCATTCATGATCACAATGATTTCTGTTGTGCAGCAGGCGTCCACTACCTACATAAAAGATCTGTATTACATTGTGAGACATGGAGTTCTCAGAAGTGATCACAATTTGCACTGGAGAAAGGATTTACCAAACTTTAGATTGAAATAGACTCAACAATACTCTAGGAACTATTATGATCAGACAAACAATCACCTTGGCTTATAAACCACAACATTGTGGATATTAAACATCTACTTTTACAACTTACCTCATTTGTTGTAATACATTGCTATCGTGAATGTAATCAAGCGACACATTGGGCTGCTATGTTAGATCTGATAGATGTAACATTATATGGGAGGATCTCTTTCCTCTTGATCTATATGTACTGCTCCAAAATGACTTACACATGTCTTTAGGTAGAACTGTTAAATCTTAATAGATGATATTTTCTTTAAAAAAAGAAGCTAAATTGCTTAAAAATTTGATTTCCTATCATCCAATGATTTCTAACCCTTCTTTTGTGACTAGAGAGCTATAATTGATTATTGTAAAAGAAAAATTTATAAATGCCAAAAATAGTAGATATATAAAGATTAGGTAAAAGTCTGTTAGATGGTTATATTTTTATTTTATTATATTGTTAATTAAAACTAATAATAAAATAACTATCTTAATAAATGTTTTAATAAGACCAAGATCCTAGTGTCATCGAGAAGATGGATCTTAGCTTAGAATGACCTTTTTAGCAATGAGAATCCAACCTCGGAGTTCCTTGAGTAGATTCAATATGATAATAATAAGTTGATTGATTAATTAAAGAGCACATCGGTTAATATTTATTTTAGTAAAAAATTTGACAAGTAAGTGTAAGGATAATGATATGGACTGTGAATGATTCAATAATAGAGATTCTTTGCCCATATATGTTCATTTGTACAGGTTCTATCCAAATTGGGATAAGATCCAAGGATTTTAGTTCGGATCCGTTTGTGAAAGAGTAGAGTGAATGAGAAAGATAGTTAATTTTGTTTGAACTGAACCACTGATGAAAAAAAAGAAGAGGATAAATACTTAGGAAGTAAAATAGGCTTTTTATTGGGGATAGAGGGACTTGAACCCTCACGATTTTTAAAGTCGACGGATTTTCCTCTTACTATAAATTTCATTGTTGTCGGTATTGACATGTAGAATGGGACTCTCTCTTTATTCTCGTCCGATTAATCAGTTTTTCAAAAGATCTATCAAATTCTGGAATGAATGATTTCATAATTGAGCAGATTCAATATGAATGACCAATGAGAATCCAACCTCTATGATAAGAGTATGTTCAATATGATAATATTAATTTGATTGATTAATTAAAGAGCACATCAGTTAGCATCTTAGTACACAGATATATAATTTATCTTCAAACTCATCCTATATATGTAGAGGTACAAGAAAAACATAACTTTAAAAGAGACCCAAGATGATAACTTTTTAAAAATATGACCTTACAGGGATCTATGAGAGAATATATAAATAATCATAATTAAAATTTTTGATAATTCTTAGAATCTCTAATGAATAAAGAAGATATATGACTATTAACACGTAAGCCTATGAAGATATAATCGATATGATATATAAATTAGTTGAAGTATGATCAAATAAATATTTATTTTAGTAAATAAGATTTTATTTTTAAAAAGATATCTCATTGACAACTTTATTTTATATTATTTATTTATTTATTTATTTTATGATAATTTTATGTTTTGAGGGGGATTGTTATGGATTTAAAAAAAAAAGAAAAAACTAATATGATAAGTTTTCACTTACGCTCTTCTCCCTTTGGTTTGACTTTTTACATGCACAAGTGGGCACCTGCACGCTTGTGACGCGTAATGCACGGCACGGTAACGTGGCAGGATACTACGTGTGTGACGTCAGTTTTGTATTGCATGATTTGTGCACGCTTCTGGAAGTGGTGAGTTACCACGTGCCATGTGGCACGCTCACATGTTGCAATGTGACAGTCCCTCATCCGTTAATTTATATAAATTTCATGTTCTCAGCACTTCTCACGTATTGCTGAGCTAATTTTCTTCTCATTCTCGCTTCAGATTTTCCACTCGTGCGCAGATCGTCCGATTGATTCTCTAGTACGTGCATGGAGCAGTTGCACGCGGGGCTTGGGAATACACTGACAATAAGTTTTGTGTGGTTCATAAGTCTAACTTTTTCTTTTATTTCATTTCATCTTTTTACCTGTCTCAGTTTAAATTGTATTCATGTTCAGATAACCCTTCCAAGGATTTTAATGACATAGTGGGGGATGAATTAATGCTATAATATATTTTAATTAATTTTAAAATTCGATCAAGAAAAAAATATATGAAAAATATGATGAGACAAATATTAAGTGTTAGTAAGATTTACAAGTATTTTGGATGATAATAAGTCAAAAGTTACAAGTAGGAAAAGACATATAAATTGATTTATAATGGTTCGATCTTCATAACTTACGTCTATTTATTCTTCTTTCCTCGATGTTATTAGCTTTCATTACTAATCATGTTTTCAATGATTGAAGATCAACAACTCTTTATGTTATTTCTCTTTTCAATGAGTTTAGGATAAAACCTCCATACTCAATCTTTTCTAATAGATCTCTCGTCTCGTACTATTTAGTATTATAACTAAACTCAAGAATAATAAAAAGACTCAAACAATACTTAAAAAAGAACTACAATACTTTATAAATTTAAGAATAGATCCTCTATCAACTAAGCTTGAGTGAGGCATTTATAGCCTCTAATTTTTTTTTAAATAGAGTAAAAGTTTGAATATTTGATATTTCACACTATGAGCAATACTACCATTGACTTTGGATAGTATTACCATCGCAATATTTGAAACAAAGTTATAATATAGACTCCTATGATACTTCCATAGTAATTTTTGATACGATGTCATAAACTTAATTTTGGTTGTGCAACTAGTGGTATTATTATTGACATATGTAGTTTATGCCATGTATTTGGCCTTCTAATAACTTAAATATGACCTAGCTTCAACCCCAATAGCTTTGTAAGATTTGTTTAGTTTAATATCCACTCAAATTGGCTCAAAATTACATCAATTAAAACCTTAACTCATCAATCACTCGGCACATGTATGCTATTATGACATATCATCTTATCGTTGATACTTCATCTGAACCTTTGGTACATTATTTTATCTTTTGGAATATCACATAATCTTCTAACATGTTGATTTCATCATGATATCTGATCCTTCTAGTATGATATCCAAATCTCTAGCATGAAATATATTCTTAGGCACATCGACTAATCATTCAATTCGACGTTTAATTTTTGATACGATGATCTTCCAATATAACGTCTAACTCTTCTACTCGACATTTGGTTCTTCGGTAATTCAAGTCTATAATCAAAGTATTTCGTTATCTATCTCAAAAATATATTAGCTTATCAAATTCATCAATTGATTTTATCATTAAAATCCGATATTCAACAATATACAATTCTAGTCAAAGTATTTCTTCACTAAATTAATCCTTCATTCCATGGATTTGAATATTAAAATTTATTATATATATTGTATAAAGTATCAGAATGAATCTCAATAATTTTTTTTAAAGTTGAATTGTACTACTTTTAAATGAAGTTTCACTTATTTTGAACAAGAGATCAAAAGTCAGTGTGTCCCCATTTAAAATTAATATAATTTAAGTCATTTGAAGTCTAAAAATATATAAATCCATCAAAACTCTTAAAAATTAGTTCTAGAATGAGATTTGATATTTTTCAATTTTTAAAACTTAAAATATTACTTTAATTATTTTGATAAGAAAATATTTTATTATTTTGGGTAAAAAGGACTTTTGATAAAATATTTTAGTATTTGACATGTAACAATAGATTTAATTAATATTCAATACTTATCGGTTTATTTGACAATTATATTATTTTTGAAAATATATAAACAATATTTATCTTTTATAATAAATAATTTGATTATTTTTTATTTTATATTTTTATGATATTATTTATTTATTAATATTTAATAAATATATTAATCTTATTTAGTTATGTTAGTTTTTATACAAAAAATTCTATTTTTGAATGGAGGGTTTATAATTCTAATGCAAGACGTAGCCGACAACAAAATAAATAGTTTATAGTTCCAATTCACCTTGAATTTTTCAGTTTTTGACCAGAAATCTATTTTTTTTCTCTTAATAAATTTATTTTTTATTTTATTTAGATTCAATTTGGTTTAGTGACATGGACAAGTGGTAAGGCGAGGGACTATAAATCCTTTATCCTAAAAATATCTTTCGAGAGGAATGAGCTATCTATCACATATATACTTCAAAAGGACATCAAATGATTGACCATCGAGGTGAGTAGGAACCTGCTTTCAGGTTTTGCAGCTTAATTTATGAACCGGATGTCAACTAGGAATTGATGTTAGTTTAGTTTAATCCGATCTAATGGATTGGTTGTGTCGGATGAGAATGAACCGTAAGAGAAAGAAGGAAATAGATAAAAACTGAATTTAGATCTTTTTTTAATTCAAAAAAAAAGGAGTGGTATTTAGGTGTTTCCAGTGACTTCACGCGGATTCCTTATTTTCACGTGAAAAATTAAAAAAAACCAACTGTCAGCGAGCCGTCCAATTATTTTTGTTGACGCGACCACCGCGCCACCTGTCGTACTTCCGTTAATCCTTTCGGTGTGTGTGTGTGTGGTCTCACCTTATCGATGGCCCCGATCGCTCCTCCTCCTCGCCTTCTCCCTCTCCTCCTCGTCATCGCCGTTCTCCCCGGCGCTCGTCGCCCCGCCTCCGGCTGCTTCACAGCCATCTTTAGCTTCGGAGACTCCATTGCTGACACCGGCAACGCCGTCCGCCTCGGTAGCCTGGGCGCCTCCAGCGGCAGCCTACCCTACGGCCGCACCTTTTTTGACCGCCCCACCGGCCGCTTCTCCGACGGCCGCGTCATCATCGACTTCATCGGTCTGTTCCACTACTACTACTATTACCACCCAATTTTCGTTTCTATAGAGAAAAGCGTCGATGTTAGTGTTTGAGATGAGTTTTATTTCGGATGATTCTACCGGCTCAGCGCAAGGGTTGGGGTTGCCGCTGGTGCGGCCGTATCTGGACGGAGGTAGCGGGGATGATTTCCGGCAAGGGGCGAATTTCGCAGTCGGCGGGGCCACCGCGCTCGATCTTGACTTCTTTAGCTCTAAGGGGATTCAAGCTTCGTGGACCGACAAGTCCTTGCGTGTTCAGATCGAGTCGTTCAAGCAGTTGTTGTCTTCCCTCTCCTCCGGTAGGCATATGCCTTCAATTCCCAATATTCTGTGTAGTGTTTCCAAAAATGATAATAATGATGATTGCTTATGTTAAAACTATTAATGCTACTAAGGAGAACAACTATGAACAGTTAATTGATCTAATATGTGGATGAAGATAATTGTAAGATTATATCAGGAGTTCAAACTTATAAGAAAATTCCCTTTTCCAATTGCATGTTAGAAGTCAGTTAGTCATGTACGTGCTGAATAGAAGTGTTGACTGTTGGGTGTGATGTTTTCTGATTGTTTTGGCTTTGTATGTAATGGCAGATACCAAAGAGGTGTTGAACAGTTCATTGATCCTGATGGGTGAGATTGGTGGAAATGACTACAACCATCCATTCTTCCAAGGAATAAATGCAGATGAAGTAAGAACCTTCGTTCCTAGCGTCATTGGTGCAATCGGTTCAGCAATCAATGTGAGGGTTCTGCCACTGACCTTTTGGAAATTTAGTATACATTTTGGGCATAATGTGGTGCTTCTTCTCAAGCATTGCCAACTGGAACTCTAGATTCATATAATCCTTTCTTTTGGCTAGGATTTAATAGAACTTGGGGTAAAGACATTGTTGGTTCCCGGGAACTTCCCAATTGGATGTATTCCAGCATATTTAGATGTCTTTCAGAGCAAGAATGTTGAGGATTATGACTCACAAACAGGCTGCCTCAAGTGGTTGAATGAGTTCTCTGAATACCATAATCGCCTACTCCAGGATGAGTTGGATAGGCTTCGGAAGCTTCACCCACATGTCACTATCATTTATGCAAACTACTATGATGCCACCATAAGCTTTTTCCGTGCTCCACAACTCTTTGGTATGTTTTTTCTCTGTCAAAAATGTACTAATCCTTCCTTCAAAAGAAAAGAAAAATATTGCTAATCCTAGAGCACTCCTGGTTTGAACTATTGTTCCTTTTATAGAGTTCTAGCATGACTGGAACACTGAATTTGCATAATGTGGTAGTTGTATGTTACTACAGTAAGAGGTTCAAAATAATATCTGGTTCTCAAATGTCAGCATCAAAAATTGGACCAAAACCACATGATACATGTAATTGCAGAAATCAGGCAAATATTTCCACTTATTCTGACATTACACTAGAATGTAGATCTGCATAAATATGTATGTCAATTATGCCTTCAGAAAAGCTCCAAGTGCATTCTATCTTATATTGATTTTTTTTTTTTGGCTCAAATATGGGCTTTAAAAGGCTTTACATGAGGCTTAAAACCACTTTACTTGGCTTTACCAATTATATGAACCTTTTGCTGAGGCTGGTTCTTGAGAGAGGATGTGTGGCATTATGTTGAAATTCTTGAAAAATTTTACATTTTGGAACTTTTTATTGATGAACATGTGATTCTTTCTCCTACATGCTTTCAAGATTACACTATGCTTATGTCATCTTGATATTAGCTATAACAGTTACGATACCCACTATTGATCCTCCATCTTAAACTTGAACTTTTTAAATCGTGTTTTATGACACTATCTTTATACAATTTCAATTATAATAACCATTTCATCATGAATTGTCCTTGGTCCAAAATATTTTGCACAGTGAGTCATCATTAATCCTCTCCCTTAAAAACATTCTTTACTTTTAAGGTAATAAAGTCAAATGATTTTGTAGTGCTCTCAATTGGTGCGGTTCCAATTTGAGTTGCATCTTATTGTAGTTTTATCAGGCAAAGTAAAAACATTTGATTTAAACTTATTTTCCTAACTTTAGAAGGTAGTTATGTATCTTCATCTATTAAAGGTAGAAGAAATATGATCATTTAACTGAGTTACTTACTTTTGCCCTGATTGTAGTTAACTTGGGTGCTAGAATCTGTAAGCAGAGTTCAGCTGAAGAACTTCAATGACGGGGGCGATTCATTTTTTAATTATCACCATTAGTTTACTGGAATAATCAGTCAATTCTTCAAATTTCACAAGGAAATTGTAAGAACAAGAGAAAGTATGCCAATCCAATGTAAGAACCCATTGTTTCATAATATTACAAACTTCAGAAACAGAAAAATCTGCATGACTTTCTATTGAGATCTCAATAGAATCCAACCGTCCATGGGGCAGGTAGCTAGACCTATAAGCTGAAAATACCTGAATCTTAGATTTATGTATACGCTCCTGACTTCAGCAAATACTTATTTGGAATTAATCAAGAAACTACATGCTTGATAACTCCCATAGGTTAGTATCGGTCTGCAAGATTTGATGTTTGGAGTTCTTTTGTGAGCGCATGGCCATTTTTGGAGTATTGGAGTTAATCATGTCATTAGTTTAGGTTTACCTTTTTTAACCATAGGCATTCTTTGTGGAGCCATATGGGCCAATGAGACATGGGGATCTTATTGGAATTGGGGCCCCAAAGAAACTTGGACATTTATTACTTGGACCATATTGGCAATTTATTTACACACTAGAACTAGAACAAATCAAAGTTTGCAAAGCACGAATTTGATGCTTGTGGCTTCTATAGAATTTCTTATAATTTGGATGTTATTTCCGAATCATATTTTTGAGACCTTTTGATCATGGTATTCTGGATGGATTTCCTCTGCATGTTAAGCTGCATCAAAATTTTTACTGTTTGATCCATTTGATCTTTAAATGTGTGATACATATGGCTTCAGATTCTTACTTGAAAATCACTTACTCAAATTTAAACCTAGGCCATTTTGAGCTGACTTGAATTAGAAAACACATTTCATTCACTTGGTAACTACAATTCAAATCCACCCCTGAAGTTCCAGGACTAACAGGATGCAATTTCATTTTCAGTCACCCCCTCAAATCTCTCTGCAGTCATGGAAAAACTAACAAACCCTGCAAAGAACATTTTCTTGAATCAGTCTTTCTAGTTGTGTTTTCAGTGGCAATATATGAGTTTTGTTCTGTTTTTTATAGTTGAATATAAAAAATGAGTTGCTATTAGTAGAGAACTTGTGACCAAACTTATAGTTGAAGAGTTATGTTCTCACACATATTTCTTGTGGTTGGATTTGAGGCATAACTGTTCCAAACGAAGGCAATGTAGTAGTAAGGGATGTCTGTTACACATTGGTCAAATTGGATGTCTATCAGAATTAGGTGGAAAATTAGGATTGATCCAGATATGGATCCGATTGGGATATGACAGAACCTCAATGAAGTGCACTTGCACCCACCCTGTGGGAAAAAGTTCATTAGAATCAATGTTTATCCCTGTGTATTTAGTTTGATGGAATCTTCACTGAGATCTTTGTGAGTGCAGGATTTAAAGCTCCACTGCACGCATGTTGTGGAAGCGATGGCCCATATGGCGTCAATCGATTTGTTCAGTGCGGTCACAAAGATGCAACGGTCTGCAGTGATCCATCTAGTTCCATCTCCTGGGATGGTATTCACCTAACCGAGGCAGCTTATGAGACAATTGCAAGAAGCTTGTTAGAAGGACCACATGCCAAGCCTCCAATAACCCGAGCATGTCCAGGCGCACAACAGAGCGCAATTGATGACTTCTAGTGACTTCATTGTAGGGACTATATACTTAATCATTTATTTGAGCAAGGGTGTCATCCTTGAGTATCTAACATCCCTGTGGCTATTTTGCCGTACGATCTCGAGTGGAGTTGATGGTTAAAGACATGGGAGGTGAAAAACTGAGTCTTTCATGTCTGAATTTGTTGTTTTTTATTATAGATTTCAGAGAGACTGTATAATTGTGATAATTATTTGAAACGCTATGAACAGAATTAATAAAACTTTTCAAAACGATTGAAGATAAACATATGTCCGTGTTGATTTATTATGTAATGTTGTAGTACATGTTTTGGTCTAATTTGTGGTCCTTCAGATAATATTGATGTATCGTATAACGTTTTCGTGTGAGAATGTTGATATCTATGTTACTGTATGCATTCATCATAAACTTTTCATTGTCAAAGACGGATATCGAGGACAAACAGGTAAACGGTCTATTAGGATTTTGAAGTACCGAATCATGATGTAGCAGTGACACCGTGGACAAACTGATATCTGTTCTATATTAATATCGTTGGAGTCAAAAAGTGAAGATTTGGTATTGGTGTAATCTTTAAATATAACGAGTTTTTAATATTAGAGTTTTTAGTATCTACATGTATATGGCGTATTTACCCTTATAAATTTTTAGTATATCACTAATATCCGTCCAAACATTAACATCACATGTATCCTTATTTTTTGGTTAATGTCTATTCAGAAAAATCCGAATAATCCATCTATAGTTATCTAGTTTGAGTTAAAAAAAATTTAAATCTAAAACATCTTTAGTATTACTATAATTTTAATGAGTCTGAGTCTTAATTAATAATCTGATGATTGTTAGCCGATGGAGATTAACTATAATATATATATAACTTCTTCATTATTGTCATAATCTCAATGCGTTTTTTTATTATAATTATATAATTTAGAGTTTGAATTAGCATCAAATGATAATTAGGTAATGAAATTAACTACAGTGAAATAACTATAAATTCTTAGAATATATGAAAACTTAGCCTAACTAAAAATGTTTAGTTTTCCTCCTGCAACAGCTTAGCCAGATGTGATGGTGCAAATCTATTAGGTCATAAATAGACTCTTTACCTCTCTGACCACACGCTATTTTTGTCTTCGTGGCTCTCCTGCATCGTCGTCTGTGTCCTCCGTCGCAAATCCACAGCCATCTTCTTTCTTGGCCCTGTCCTCCTAACTCCTCTATATAAAGAAGGGCCAGATTCCTGTCACTCCTCACTCATCCGACCTTGGGGTCATCCCCTTTCTCTTCTGTAGGATAACCCCATTAGTCTCTGCCTTGGTAGGCCACTGCAAAGCCTCTCAAAGCGTTGTTTAGAGAATAGAGAGGCAAACACCATGGGGAACATGAAGGTTGCTGCTCTCAGCGTCTCCGCCGTCGTCCTCGTGGCAGTCGTGGCGACCGTCGCCGTCACCATATCGAACCTCGACTCCGAACCGGCGAAAACACAGTTCTCAAGCTCGCAGAAGAACATCAAGGACTTCTGCAACCCCACCGACTATCAGGAGACTTGCGAGAGCACCCTCTCCGCGGCGGCCGGTAACTCCACCGACCCCAAGGAGCTCGTCAACCTGGCCTTCCAGATCACGATCGAAAAGATCAAGAAGGCCTTCAACCACTCCACCGTGTTGTCGGAGGCTGCCAAGAACCCCCGCACCTCCGATGCCCTCGAGAACTGCCGCGAGCTCCTCGACTACGCCATCGACGACCTCAGGAGCTCCATCGACCGGCTCGAAGGCTTCTCCCTGATCAAGCTCGACAAGTTCCTGGACGACCTCAAGGTGTGGATCAGCGCCTCCATCACGTATCAGGAGACGTGCCTCGACGGGTTCGAGAACACGAGCACCAACGCCGCGGAGTCGATGCGGAAGGCGCTGAACAGCTCCGCCGAGATGACGAGCAACATCTTGGCCATCGTCATCAATTTGGACAACACGCTCGACTCCCTCAACCTTGGTATCAGCCGGAAGCTCCTCGCCGAAGAGTACCCGTCGTGGGTCTCCCTCGGCAAGAGAAGGCTCCTCCAGCTGAGCCCAGCCGAGCTGAAGCCCAACGTCACTGTAGCTCAGGATGGCACCGGCGACGTGAAGACCATCAACGATGCCCTCCTCCGCGTCCCGAAGAAAAGAAACGATACATTCGTCATCTACATCAAGGAAGGAGTGTACAAGGAGAAAGTTCAGGTTAACCGGAGCCTCACCAACGTGATTATGGTCGGCGACGGGACGAACAAGACTAAGATAACCGGCAGCCTCAACTACATCGACGGCACCGCGACCTTCAAAACCGCCACCGTCGGTGGGTGCACCATGCGCTAAGTTGTTTAGGTAATGGTGAAGTGCTGGTACTAACGACTAAATTATTCGTGTGACGACGCAGCTGTCATTGGCGATGGATTCATCGGCAAGGACCTCTGGATCGAGAACTCGGCCGGGGCGGCGAAGCACCAGGCGGTGGCGCTCCGTGTGCAGTCCGACAAGTCGGTCTTCTACAACGTGCGGATTGACGGGTACCAGGACACGCTCTACGTCCACACCAAGCGCCAGTTCTACCGCGATTGCAGCATCTCCGGCACCATCGACTTCATCTTTGGCGACGGCGCGGCGGTGTTACAGAACTGCCTGATCCTGGCGAGGAAGCCGATGGACAACCAGCAGAACATCGTGACGGCGCAGGGGCGCAAGGACCGGCGCCAGGCCACCGCCATCATCCTCCACAACTGCACCATCAGCGCCGACCCCGCTTTCTTCCCCTTCCGGGAGAAGCTGCCGACGTTCCTCGGCCGGCCGTGGAAGGAGTTCTCGAGGACTTTCGTGCTCCAGTCGCAGCTGGACGATCTGATCGACCCAAAGGGGTGGCTGCCGTGGTTCGAGAACTTCGGCCTCAACACCTGCTTCTACACCGAGCTCGACAACCGCGGCCCCGGCGCCAACACGAGCCATAGGGTGAAGTGGAAGGGGGTGAAGACCATCGGCTACGCCCATGCCCAGAAGTTCACCGTCGAGCACTTCATCCAGGGCAACGCATGGCTGCCGAAAATCGGCGTGCCCTACATTCCCGGCCTCCTGCCGATGACCGAGGCCGGCAGGATCCACTGATGAAGCCGCTCTGTTAGGTAGATGACAGTCCAACCGCGCACGTCCCTGGCGGAGATGTTGGAATGCAGCTAAATCTCTTGGTGATAGCAACCAAGTGTAGAGGTTTTTGCCTGTTGCGTGCATGTAGCATTAAAGATGATGACCGATGTTGTTCCGATACATTAACCATTTCTATTTTGTTCATCAAGGAAATGGTTCAACTTTACCACCTAGCTTGCAAGATGATTCAAGCTAGTCGTCATGAAAATTGTGTAGTATAACAGCATGTAGGAAGACAAACATGAACAGAAACCATGCATGGAATTTGAAGAAACTAAAAATAGTATGTCGAAATAGCTGATACATAAGCATCCTAATGTATCAATTCTTTTTTGGTGTATCCTACACCTTATTCATCGTCTCCATTTTCATGTTGGTTCAATTATTTACGTCATATAATTGATAATTGCCAAGTACAAGCACAACTGGAAAAGCTATCAAGGTTGCATATTAAGCTCTCATAAGAAGTTGATATTATATAATTAATTACCTGTGTAATGATAATGATCATAGATTCATGAATGGAAGGAATGCCTTCAGTGTAAGAATGAAATGGACATTTTTGATGTGGGATAACATAGGAGATGTTGGGTGATATCAATATCTACTTTTTTCTAATTGTGCCCAATTAACGATATCTTAATCTATTTTAAATGGATACATTAGACAAGGATATCCGAATTAAAGAAAACTCTACTTCATTATCATCCCTACTCGCAAGAACAAGACAAGATTGCGGAGCAACTAACTAAATCCCAAGGCTTTGAGGCGTCAGTTGTAGCTTCAGGATTGCGTTTGATCGGGCTTGAAACAACCTCAAACACTGAGCCAACTAGAAAAGAGACCTCCTTCCTGAAAACTCTTATCGGTCTTTATCCCGTTCATCGATCCTCGTTCTGACAGCGAGCATGGGAGATGTTCGGCTCCCTCTCAGGCTGTCCTCCACATACTTCATCCGTCTCCGCTGCTACAAGTGAAGGGGCATCCATTTCCCTCCCTCCAACCATTTCCCATTGCCTTGACCTTCTTCAAGTTCCCCCGCAACCTCCCCAAACTGTTCCCCTTCTCCTCCAGGAGAAGAGAAGGCCATGCAAGTGATGGTGGCGACACCAGCAACGAAGGAGAAGGTGGCACTGGATCTCCTGCATGCCAGAAGAGCCCTCTTAAAGAGGCATCTCCGTCCTCGTCTACCTTGCATTCGTCTGCACTGGAGAAAAAGCTATGTAGCGATGGAAACAGCAACGAAGAAGATGATGCCAAGAAGATCACCAGCTTGGATTCTTCTGAACCTTCCACGAGTCGCAATGACTCGGGCAAATTGCAAGGAGAATCTTTCGAGTCTTTGGCAAGCAATGACGTTTCGCACTCAAGCTTACTGGTGTCGCCGTTTGATAACCCGCTGAAGGTCGAAAAAGAGACTGATATCGATCAAAATAAAGCTGAAACGAGATCAGATAAGTCAGAGGCCTCTTCACAGGATGGTGAGGCATTAACAGGCTTACGGCCGGACACTCCTAGTGACGTCCTCAAGATAGAAACAGGCGATCATGACACTGCCACCAACGAATCTGAAGTCGGAGCGGATGACTCTTTGTTCTCAGTAGATCAATATGAAAAGCTGGAAACGGAGATTGAGGTTACACAATCGTCGTCGATGAGTGAGGAAATAGAAGCACACGAAGCCCATCCCAACCAGAGGGACGATCCTTACCTGGTCATGGAGCTGCCCGAGAGGAGTTCGGTCAGTTCTTTTACCCTCTTCAAGAGCAAAATGATGCATGGCATTAGCAACTCACGAGGGTTGTCATCGATGGCCATGCAGTGGCACTTCAATAAAAGATCTGCTGTTTCGTGGTCGACTTCGAAGAAGCAGCAGCAGCAGCAATCTGGTGAATGCACCGGACGTGAGATTTGGAGCAAGAAAATCTTAATGAGGAAGCGGTGCCAGGATATAAAAATTTGTATATGAACAAATACTAGTAAATTGTAACATGTAATAGAATTAAATAAAAATTATAATCAAATATAACACTAAAATTTATGTGAAAAATCTTTCCAACGTGAAGGATAAAAATTAAGGGCAAAACCACGGACAAATCAGAGATAATCTACTATAAGAATAATGAATATATAAATCTCAAAATCTTTTGCCCAAAACTCAAACAACACAACAATCTCATAATCTCATAGGATACAAGGATTATGTCACTGTGTATAATATTCAATTTTTTTCCAAATAATCACAGCAAAATCTATTATAGATTTGATCTAACTTAGATGAGAACACTGTCTAGATATTATCTGAGATGAGAACATTGCCTAGATGATTGAGAACAATCTCTCTGTTTATTTTCGCAGCCACACTATTAAAGTCCATTATAGGCTGAACCTGTGAGCTATCAGCCTAACAACTGAAAGGAAACGAAAAGAAAAAGAAAGAAAACAGTAGCATACACAAAACAAGAAAAAGGAAGAATGACAACTCTTTCATTCCGTTGCGTATTACGGCTTGATTGTATTTGTTCGTATGCAAAATTTCCTTTTTTGTTTATCCCATCATATGATAGATTCGACCTATGGAAGGAGGAGGATATTTCAACGGGGAAGCACTGGCAGGAGACGACCTAGGACGGCTTTGCAGATAATGACGGTGCTGGTGCCGGAGAGGATGAAGTAGACAGCCTTTTAGACTTTGATGCTAAGAAAGAGACAGAAGAGGTTGGGATCGCACTAACCTGTAGAGAACTGTTGGAACTGGATGCTGAACATTTCAAGGATGCAGTTCAATTCAGAGGATTCAGTTCTTATTCTTCTTTAATTTAGCAATCTTGAGTAGGATGAGTTCTTTTGGCTTGCAAATTAGCAACTGCTGGAAACTTGTTATACCAGCTTCTGTTTCATGAACAGTGTTGTCTCTTTCCGGGACACGAGACCATGTCTGCATGTTATTGCAGTGGAATAGAGCTTCATTAAAATGTAGAAGCTTAGCAAACGTGTTTCATATCAAGTTCCTGTTTCCGATACTATTAAATCTCCAGAGCCTAAAGGCAGGAGTCATTATTATAGTAGATGATCGACCAAACTAAATCTTGCTCGTATAAGGTGTTTCTTTGAGATGCTGATCCAAATATAAGAAACCAAGATTTTAGCTTGACAAAAGGTACTTGTCCTTTTTTATGCAGCCTTTTAAGCCAGCTTCCACGGTTCTTTTAATGCATCTTACTGAGTAATCTTTTCTCATGGAATACAGATGAGTTATGGTCGACGCTTTCTAATTATCCTATATATTTTCTGTTTCTGCATCATCTACTCAACGACCAATATTTCTGTCTCTAAACTTAACCACAGATCTCTCGGTATCTGCCAAGACAATTCTCAGGCTGATTTGTAACAGCAGAACACACATTCCATGATTGGCACATGCCACTGTGCTATACTTGGAATGTACATTGTATAAGAATAAAATTATAATTATGCCATTATATGAAATAAATTAATATCAAAATTTGATGTGCATACCTTTTATCTTTTATGTCATTCAAAATATTTTTATTTGATTTATAGAACATATTTCGTAGTTTAATCCATTGAATACAAAAAAAATGATGTATAAGACAACTAAACTTTCCTTCTCCTCTCTTCCTCTTTATTATAGGATCAATATGAGTGATGAAATATAAACTAAAAAAAGATGATAATAAATATATAATCTCGTGTTATATTATATTATCACATGTATGCATCTCCTAGAAGGTCCTATTTATTTATAGATAAAAATAGAGAATCTAAGATAAATAATTATGAGAGTTCTTCCTGTTAAGATAATATCATAGATAATATCATGAGGAATCTTACCATAATTAAACTTTTTCTATAGATCGATAATCGTAATCAGAATTAAATCAGATTTATAATATATCTTATATAATTAAATAAGATCACATAATCTAATAAATATCTACTTGGTCTATTAATTAATAAGATATAAAAGAATTCAAAATCATAATAAGTATATATATATATATATATAATTTTACTTAATTGGTTTCTAAAAATTTTAAAAAATATTTTACACATAGTCATAAGTTTTAAAACAAGCAAATAAGTACAATAATACTCTATTAAGTCTTATTACTAATGCGAGTTATAGTAATTATATGTTATCAATATCATATTATCTTTTATATATTACATTACTATTAATCTTTCCTAATATAGTTCATAATGACTCATGTAATTTATCTTGTTAAGATAATCTTATCATCACATTCAACTATAATATGCATATATATAAATATAAACATGATGATAGAAATAAATAACTTTAATTAAGTAAAAAAAATATCAATAATAATATCTACTTAAACATATATCATCGTATCTTTTATTAATTGCTCATAAACCTCTTTTTAAGAACATATTCTATAAACACTTTAGGCTATAAAACTTTAATAAATAGATAAGCAATTATCAAAGTGATGTTTAGATTCTCAATTGACACTTATTGGTTTTGAACTTTTTATCTATCCACCAAATACTTTATCTCGATATATTTAGAATTACTAAAATACTTATCATTCTTAAATAAAAAAACTATTACGATATTCTCATAAAATATCTTTAGCAACTTGGCAAATGAGTTGCCCATACCAAATCATAAAATAAAATTTAGTAGCTATAAAACTTGATTTATGACTTAAAAATATATCACAAATTTAGCTTTCATTATTAATGATATAATAAGCAATTATTTTATACTTCTTCAAAAAATTACTCCTCCAATTAATATGAGTATGAGTCCTGAAGTTAACTTCTTACTATCGAGACAATTTGTAAAATCAACATATGAATATCTCGTGACTTCAAACTTATCTGATCTTTTATATGTGTATGTAGTCTTTCATCTTTTGTAGATATCTCATCACTTTCTTTATAGTATTTCAATATTCCATTCTTGAGTTGCTCTAGTATCTACCTAACATTTAAATTGTAAAACTAATATCTTATTTCATATATGTTTGAGTATATAATAGACTTTCAATTGTGCATACATAAGAAATATCATTTATTTAATTTTTTAAATCATTTTTTAGATATTAGCTTTTACTGAATTTTTTATCTCTAGTAATAGATGTATTATTAGTTGAACAAAGTTGGGTACTAAATCTCATAAAAACTCGATCAATACCCTTTCTAAGATAATCCTAGTAATTCTTGAGGTCTATCCTAAAATATCTCAATGTTAATAACATAAAATATTTTATTCATATCAACCATTTTAAAATTCTTAATGAAAAATGTCTTGGTTTTATACAATAAATCAATATAACTAATGGTAAATAAAATATCATCCACATATAATACTAATATAATAAACTTACTCTCATTGATGTTTAGATATATACATTAATTAGTAGTATTTTTTAAATTTAAAAAATAATGATATAATGAAATTTTATATACCATTGTTTAAATGCTTGTTTAAGGCTATAAATAAATTTCTTAAGTTTGTAAGCCTAACTTTTCTTTTCCTTCTCTATGAATCCTTTAGATTGTTCAACGTAGATTTTCAAGTCCAGATTCTCATTTAGAAATATTATTTTCATATCTATTTGATGTAGTCCAAGATCATAATGAGCTATTAATGTCATGACAATAATAAAAGAGTCCTTCTTAGAAACTAGAGAAAAAGGTCCCATTATAATTATACCTTTTAAAAAAAAAATTGACTAATAAGTTTGACTTTATATCATTCAATTTATCTTAAAGATTTATTTGCAATTGACTTTTTTATAATTTCTGGGTAATTCAATGAGTTCCCATATATCATTCTAATCGATTGATTTCAACTCTTCTTGCATTATAACATTTTTCAGAATTACCACTTTGTATGACTTGTGAAAATGATAAAGGGTCTTTTTTTAGTTTTTATGTCATAATCTGATTTTTATTGATATACCATCTGATTATCAGAAATAATAGATCTTCTTTCCCTTTGAGATCTCATCAAAACTATCAATTGTAGTTGTTTTACAAAATCATTAATAATGATATCAAAGATTTTACTAATATTATTTGATTATTCAACCTTATCAATTCACTTAGTGATTTGAGGAACATCATCTTGAATAATAAATGACAAAAGAGCATCAACATGCATTTCTTCTATATCAAAATTAATTTTTTTTACTCATACTAATTTTGTCATTTTCTAAAAATTTTAGTTTACTGTATTTTACTATCTTTGAACTATGATTAGGATAATAAAATCTATCCCTTCGATTTTTCTAGATAACCAATAAAATATCTAAAAATGGTTCTTAGATTTTTTTTTTTCATATCGATTAAAGATACTTATCTCTATAGGATAACTATAAACATGTCAATGTCTCAAACTGAGTTTTCTACTAATTCATAACTCAAATAGAATTAATTAATTTGACTTACTAGGAATCATATTCAAGATATATACAGAGCTTCACTCCATATTGACTCAAGTGTAGAGGAATAACTCATCATGCTCATAATCTTATCTATAGGAGTACAATTATACTTTTCAATAATGTCATTTCATTGTAGCACATCTAGTAATAGTAAGACAAACTAAACATAAATACCTCGCTTTTTTAGGAATCTAGTAAAAGGGCCAAGATTCTGACCTAACTCATCATATCTATTATAAAATTTATCACTCCTATTATATCTGATAATTTTAACTTTACAATTTAATTATCTCATAACTTTATTTATGTAAATCTCAAGAGTGTTAACAACTTGAGACTTTTTATGTATTAAATACATATAATCATTTCTTAACAAGTCATCTATAAATATAATGAAATATCTTTTTCCACTAAAATAAAAATATGAAATGGTCTACAAATAATAGTATAAATAATCTTAAGAAATTCTTTACTTATTGTTATATTTTTCTTTGTGTGCTTAGTTTACTTTTCTATGATGTAATCTATGTAAAACTAAAAAAATAGTAAAGTCTAAATCTTCCAAAGTATTATCCTTCATTAATCTTTTTTTTTTTTTAGATATGTATCAAACATATATGCCACAAGAGAGAATATTTCTCATTTAAAATATATTTCAATCCAACATTTGATAGTGGAGTCGCCAATGTCCTTGCTAACTCAAGATTTAAATTATTGTGGCTCTCCTTTTAGCACCACCGGGAGTCTAGGAGATGCTACGTGACGACAATAAAGTGCCACTCGTGGACCCTAAGGATCCCACAAGGCCCCTCCACACCCCGAACCGATATGGTAGCTGGTCAAGGTCCCCGTCAACAAAGCTTGACCCAACTAGGTTGTCAAGGTTGGAGCTGTGCTCCCCTAGGAAATCCACATCCAACTGATTGATTCCTCGGGAAGAACGTCGACATCTTTGCCTGGTCACCAAAAGACATGCCAGGCATCGACCTAGAAGTCGCACAGCACCACTTGAATATCCTCCCCGAGACCCAATCGGTGAAGTAGAGGTCCCGCAAGTTTGTTATTGAGCACTAGCAAGCAATTCATGACGAAGTGGAAAAGCTATCGAAAGTAGGGTTCATTTCTGAAGTTCATTATCTCCGATGGTTGTCCAATGTTATGCTAGTGAAGAAAGCTAATAAAAGCTAGTGGATGTGTGTTGACTACATCGACCTCAACCGAGCCTGTCCTAAGGACAACTACCCTCTCCCTCACCTTGGGGACGCCACCTCGAGGAGGTATGAGCTCTTCACCTTCATAGATGCCTTTTCAGGTCAGAATCAGATAAGGATGACCCCTCAAGATTGGAAGCATACCTCATTTATTCCCGACCAAGGTGTATATTGCTACGAGGTCATGCCCTTCGGATTAAAGAATGTAGGGGCAACCTACTAAAGAATGATCAACAAAATGTTTAAGAACTAGATTGGAGGGAACATGGATGACATGATAGTTAAAAGCAAAACATTTGATACATATTTGGCAAATCTGGCATAAACATTCCAAACCCTAAAGAAGTTCAACATGCACTTGAATCCATCTAAGTGCGCCTTCAGAGTTAGGTCAAGGAGGTTCGTCGGCTTCATCATTCACTAGAGGGGAATAGATGCCAACCCTAAGAAGGGCCTGTGCCATAACCGAAATGCAACCACCTCGGTCCATGAAAGAAGTGCAACGGCTTATCGAGCGACTAGCGACGCTAAGTTGGTTCTTATCTCGGATGAGCAACAAATGCCTCCCTTTCTTTCAAGCATTGAAGTACCCAAAGAACTTCCTTTGGATCAAGGAGCCTTCGAAGAATTGAAGTGCCACCTCACCCGACTACCACAACTCACTTTAGCCACCCAGGGTGAGACATTGAGCTTGTACCTTGTGGCCACCAACCAAGCCATCAACTCGGTGCTATTGCAAGAAGACTCGGGAGCACAGTGGCCCATCTACTACACCAGCCACATGTTGAATGGGCCCAATGAGTGCTATCCCCCCATTAAGAAGCTAGCGCTCACGCTAGTGCTAGCAGCAAGGAAGCTACGCCCCTACTTACAAGCGCACCTGATATGGGTGGTCATTGACCAACCACTACGATAAATCCTCTTGAGATTTGATGTCTCGGGGCAGATACTGAAGTGGTCAATGGAGCTTGGAGAATTTGACATTCAATATATCTCGAGGATTGCCATCAATGCCCAAGTACTAGCGGATTTCATATTAGAGTTAGCACCCTCTCCTGAAGCAGAAGGAGGAGAGCATGTCATCCCGACCTGGACCTTATTTGTCGATGGTTCAATCACTTCAGAAAGAGACATCTTTTCGGGTTCACGATCCCCGAAAGGGCAAAATCGTGTAGGTACACCCAAAGTGGATAATTTTTCATGAGCCTATGAGATCGTACCAATAATGACCAAAATATTGATTTATCAATTATTTTACTTAATATGTCCAAATGTTGATTTATCGATTATTTTACTTAACATGTCCAAGATCCAGTTTATAGGCTTCTTGAGGGATAGGAAGCAGAAAAAAATAACTATAAGGATCAATGTCAACAACCTCCTGTCGATGGTTGATTGGTGGTAGTCTTAATGAGTTTTTCTAGATAGCCAATAACATGCAACTATCACTACATTTCTTTGGAGGTGAAAGCTCCACAAGTGTGATCTAAATTTAGCATTTGACTTATTTAACCAATTCATCTATTCGCATCTGATTGTTGAAATGACTGCCTTTTCGGATTGGCTAAAAATCAAAGAAGAATGCAATCCAAATGTGTGACTCCCTAAACAATCCTGCATCCAAGTTGGAAGGATGATTATACTTAAAATGGTTTCTTTAAAATTGTTGTAGCACTTGATGGGAATTTGTGGTGTAGAAGTACATGAAAGCCTGATAGTTATTAGCTAGCTAGCTAGCCAGCTCTTTTTTGCTCGACTGGTCATGAAAGCCTGTAGAAGTACATGAAAGACGTTCAAATGATAATGAACGTCTGAATGTTTTAGAGTTCTGGCTGCTAAAGTAGTTGGTGATATGTACACTCACATCTACTTGTGGTGCCTGGATATCATCTTTAATGTCATTTGTGACATGCTCCGCATTTGATTTTTGTGCAGAGATCCTGACATCCTGCAACCTAGTTAGAGGCAGATTCAATGCAAAATTTAGCTGAGTTATGTTCTCTTTGGAATTCTAAGCTTAATTTCATCCATGAATTACCATGTCAATGCCTCAAACTCTGCGAATCAAATCCTCATCGTCTTTTCTCGTCTTGCATGGGTGCACATCATCATGCTGTTACCTTACCTGGAAATACTACAGTGTACCTCAACTGCACTCTACATACCCAGGGAACTCAGAGGCCATCCTGATTTAGCACTACAGCATTGACATGTTGAGTAGATCCAGAGGGTGCAGACAGTGAAGAAAGAAATGAAAGAGCAGTTTCATAGGTGCGACTGCCTTTCCGACGACCAAGCTCAGGAGAAAAATAATTGCTGCTATAAAAGAAACAACTGATGAGGAAAGTGCACTGATAAAAGCAGCACAAGACCTGAAACCTGATTCCAAGGATCCCTCTGGGCTTCTCCAGCTTGACACTCCAGGTAGGATCATGCACTTTGTCGAGGAAGTCATAAATGATGGGTTGACCGTTGGTATCTATGGAACTCCAAGATTGTCGAGAATAGAGAGTCAAAATGTCTGGTTACTTATGCTCAGCTGATGCGTTGTGCTGTCATGATTCACATTTTTAAACAATTTTCTGCTTTCTACTGCATTGCATTATTGTTGTTGTTGTTGTTGCAGGCATGCACTTTTATTTTATGACTGTAATTTATTTATTTTCTCATGAGGAAATTAAAAAAAAAAGAGGAGAAAATTAAGATATACCCACGAAGCTAACCGTGTCGCACTTCCCGCCATGCCATCTTATCTGTTAATCTGTTAGTTATTGTAACGACACCGACGTTGGTGGAAACAGTCGTTCGAACACCCAACATCGAAAAAAGACGAAACAATTATGAACACGTGTCTTCCTTGTCACCCCGGCTTGCGTCGGACCATGCGTCATAACGCAGGACCGCCGAGTCCCTTGATCCACTCCAACTCCCGCCCATAACTAGAAACTGCCACTTCCCACATCACAGCCGTCCAATTGCTCAGATTAGGGGTTGTCCGACCGCCATTTGAAAAATGAACGGTTTGATCAAGGTGCAACGATTCGAAGGACTCCGGGACCAGATCCCTTTCACTTTCCCATAAAGAAGGCATACGGGAAAGCGATAAGCCCAGGTTCTCTGTTTCTCCAACAAGGGTACTTACTGTGGACTAGAGACGACGACGACGGAGGAGGCGGTGCTGTGGAGAATCCTTGATTTGAGCTTCTTCTCCCCTTTTGGTTAGGTCTAAGGTGCGATTTGTCTTTCGCCGAATGATTTTGATCCAGTTTACTTCCTTCTTCAGATCATTTTCCGACCGTCGGTGGTGGTCGGTGGACCAAAGACTCGGTTTTGATGCCCCTTTGCGCTCTAGATCTCGATTTTTCGTTTTGTTCGGTTTTGATAGTTTGTGTTGTTGGGAACGTGTTCACAAATTCGAAATTGTAAGGGGTATTATTGCTGATGAATTCTAGGGCTTGGTGCAGTATGCTTCCGATTTCTTTATGATTGAGTTCGAGATGGTGGATCGATAGGGTTGGAATTGATCTGCGATAGCATTCATGAGTTGAGGTTATTGATGTAGCTGCTTGACTAAAACTTCATTGTGTGTGCCACGATGCGTGGCGTAGGCACCATGAGCTAGACTTATATAGAGATTGCATTGAACTTATCTGTGATAATTGGCTTGCAATAATATGAAGCTTGATGGGGTTAGATGTACTATACTATACTTTATTTTGGACATTACTACCCTTCCACATGGTTCTGGATGAATTTGTGCCTGAGATAGAAGGTAAGTTTCCTTGGTGCACATCCACTTATTAGGCCTGTCAAGTACTAACCATCAAGAAGCTTTATGATCATTAAAGTCCATGCATCAATTAAACAAGCTGGATTAAATTTTCTAGTAAGAACAATTAAGGTTCATCTAGTCTAAAAATAGAAGTACACAATCCCATAATTTTAACAAAGACTATGCCATTATCACTGAGCTAACATGTAGCCTACACATCCGTTGTATAAGCTTGAAGATTTTGAAACCTCCTTTGGGCTTTAAATAGGATCACATAAGTCCAATAGTTACTATGAGGATTGTGAGAATTACATCAACTTAAGTGTTGGACTATCAATTCCTGATACCATG
Source organism: Musa itinerans (assembly GCA_001649415.1). Classification (NCBI taxonomy): domain Eukaryota; kingdom Viridiplantae; phylum Streptophyta; class Magnoliopsida; order Zingiberales; family Musaceae; genus Musa; species Musa itinerans. The sequence continues at coordinate 350,943 of LVTN01000090.1, read as the reverse complement.
AACTTAAGATTGGGCTAATAAAGACAACACGAATGTTTGTTATTATGACTAAATTTTTTTTATTATGACTAATGAATATTTGTTATTTGACTATTCAATTGTTAAATTAAGACTCCCAGGAGGTTGGCCCTATCCCCAATAATATGGCTACCTACCTTAAGAACTCAGTTGATTCATTTGTTATTTATGGCATCACAAGTCTAAGGGTCCCAGGAGCTTGGGCCCTCTCCCCAATAATATGGCTAACTACCTTAAGAACTCAGTTGATTCATTTGTTATTTATGGCATCACAAGTCTAAGGATCCCAGGCGGTTGGGCCCTATCCCCAATAATATGGCTAACTACCTTAAGAACTCAGTTGATTCATTTGTTATTTATGGCATCACCTATAAGTCTTCCATGGATAGGGTCAAATTGATAGTTCAAACACCTAAGGCAAAGCAATCCAAGTTTGTGCATGAGGAAGTGGAAAAGTATTTCCTTGTAGAATCACATGTGCATAACTATAAGATGTCAAAAACCTAAGGGGATTGTCTCAAGATTGGATTATTTCTTGGCTATGCAGTGGACTTGGACCTTGTTAATGCAATTGTCAATGAAGAAATAAAAGCCTTCTATTGCCTTTGGCCTTGAACTAAATTCATTTTGTTTTTTTATTTGTGTACCGGATGGTAACAGGTCCTGTATCACTGTGTCTCATACCAGTAAGTTGTCGGACTGATAAATACCGCCCACACCATGGCGGTATTGCAAACCTTTCTAGAGAGAGATCATAATACATCAGTGGTTGAGATATGCATAGTGCAAATGCAATATGTGACTGTTTATGCATATTACACTTACTGTTCATTTTAAAACATGTGAAGTAGTACAAATTTATGTATAGGAAAAAAAATCAAGTATAATAATTGATAGCCTGTTAAAATTTGACTTATGAGCTAACCTGTGAAAATTTTGACTTTGTAGACTAGTTCTCCCATATCACTCTTTAGCTGCTTAGGGCAATAAGATATCGTTGTAAACTAAGATAAAAGAACAAATCATGCATGGCTCCCATCTATCTAACTCCCTCATTGTAGTTGAGCACTTTCTAGTAAGTATCCATATGTTTCTTTTTTGTTTATCGCTTACAATGTAGTACTTCTAGTTTTATTTATATATTTGTTCTTGAGGTTAGTTCTTGACATAATTGCGGCTGTTAAAATATTTCCTTGCCAGTTTGACATCTGCCGATGAAATCTGAATGTTCTATTAAGTCTTTATCCATGATGACTGCTGACCAGATATTTTCCTTTCTAGGAATGTAAGAGAGAATATTCTGCTGTTCTGTGATTGTTAGAGGATGGATGGCTGTGACTGCATTGAGCCACAATGGCCTGCTGATGAGCTTCTTATAAAATATCAGTACATATCAGACTTTTTCATCGCCCTTGCTTATTTCTCCATTCCTCTTGAACTCGTTTATTTTGTAAAGAAGTCTTCCTTCTTTCCTTATAAATGGGTTTTGATACAATTTGGTGCATTTATTGTTCTTTGTGGAGCAACTCATTTGATAAACTTGTGGACCTTTGCCCTGCATTCAAAAACTCTTGCCATTGTTATGACTGTTGCTAAAGTTTCAACTGCTGGAGTATCCTGTGCAACAGCTTTAATGCTCGTTCATATCATTCCTGATTTATTAAGTGTGAAAACGAGGGAGCTATCTCTGAAGAATAAAGCTGAAGAGCTTGACAGGGAGATGGGCCTGATACGGACACAGGAAGAAACTGGAAGGCATGTTCGAATGCTTACTCATGAAATAAGAAGCACACTCGATAGAGATACAGTACTAAAGACTACTCTTGTTGAGCTTGGGAGAACCTTGGGTTTGAAGGACTGTGCGTTATGGATGCCATCATATAGTGGTACATCACTTCAGCTTTCCCATACCCTGCACCACCAAATTCCTACTGGTTCTGCTGTGCCAATTAATCTTCCTGTGGTCAACCAAATTTTCAGTAGTAATCACGCAATGATAATTCCACATACTTGTCGATTAGCAAGGATATGGCCTTTATCAGTAAGACATGTGCCACCAGAAGTTGCTGCAGTGAGAGTTCCCCTATTACATCTTTCAAATTTTCAACTAAGTGATTGGTCAGAACTTTCTACAAAAGGCTATGCGGTAATGGTTTTAATTCTCCCATCAGATAGTGCGAGAAAGTGGCATGTTCATGAATTAGAGCTTGTTGAGGTGGTTGCTGATCAGGTAGTTACTCCTAAGTCTTCAGTGTTCATCCCTAATGTTGTTAGTATTAACATTATATTGTTTGGTAGTGTTTGTGTTATAATGATAACCTGGCTTTTTGCTTTTTAAAATTTTGCCACTGCTTTCTATTTTCTTCAATATGACAAAAGTATTTAACTATTTATGTAGTTTTAAGATTATCCTTAGCAAGTTTTTTTTTTTTCATGTTTAATTATTTATTTTGTTTCCCTGTCTTTACCTGCCATGCACATCAGGTTGTGTGTAGTGAGGTATTTTATATTAGTTATCCTAGTTGCCCGTGAAAATTTTGAAGAGTTTCTGATTCTTGAATTATTATCTAATTAGCCCTAAATCTAATCATTAAAATGTCTATTAATTTCTGCATGTATCTTAATTTGCAAACAAGTTTCTAATTCAACATATTTCCATTCAGAGTTTACCTACAATTCCCTTTTTCTATCTCCAAACTGATGCTCCATTCATAGTTACCTACCAGCATGTGCTTCTCCTTTGCATTTCCCCTTTCTCCCTTCTTTACCCTAGTCAAAGTTGATATGATGTCATTTAGATATGAATCTTAAAAAATGTTGCATTTGGTTTATACTTGTGGCATTATGAATGTGCATTTTGTTGTCAGTCAGGAGAAAATATCCTAAATTTCTCATTTGCAATTCTCAGCACTGTTATTTCTTATGTACATGCATGTGATCTTCAATACATCTCTTGATGAAATTAGTATACAAGTGTTCCATTGTATTTTCTACAATTAAATAATCTTTTTCAGTGTGCCGTAGCTGTAGAGGACTACCTTTTAGGTCTTGGTTGGTTTTGTTGTTCCTTGGGTTAACCACAGGTATGCTCCCCTTGGATCTTTTCTCTTGAAGTTTCTTCTTTCAAGTTTGGTAAAGTTCTAAATAGCTGATCCTAGATTGGATGAGCTGGAACAAGATAAGCATGATAGATAAAGTCATAAATATAAAGGAGCCTTATAATTGTCATTGTTATAGGTTACCTTGCCTCATGTTATCTGGATAGAAATCTAGTTTCAACTTCAAGCCCTGTATGGTATGGGGATTTTAGAACCTAGTATTTCTCCAAAATTATAAGTAAGGGGTACAAATTTTTTTTAAACTAATGATAAAAATTTGTGTTTAGTTGGAAGGTTTCAACCATGGAACGTACTGAGTGAATATTTCTGAATTCTAGGATCAGTAAATTTGATGGGTACTCTTGGAGCTTGAGTCTTAAGAGGTGCAATTTTGGACTTTAAAGGATATCTTACCTAAATTACTGATGTTGAAAGGGTGGAATTCAGCGAATGCTATATCTAGTGTAGGATTTTGAGGGTAAAAACTTTTAGGTGGGATTTTAAGGGTGTTTGGCTAAAATCTTTGGATTTCATAGGATAAGCCCATGAAATTTCTAAACCAAATTAAGCCCTACAGGCTAACATCTGAGTTATATTTGCTTTCATAAACTGTTAAAACTAATAAATCCTCAAGAGCATTCTCATTTAATGTTAAGGTTTATGGTCGAGAAGTCGCGTGACAATTACTTTAAAATTATGCAATGAACTTTCTTTTTGTACTTTTGCTGAATAGAAGTTGCAAACAATAATCCTAGTTACTGGTGATGGATAATAGTCCAATATTATTCAAACTAAATAGTATATGTATACTAGTTTAATGTTTATGTAAGATGATAGCACAACTGATTTAGGAAGTTCTTTTTTTCCTTCTCTGCTCCTTTTCTTCCTTTTTCTTCATTCTCCTCTACCACTTCCTCTTCTTCCTTCTTTTTGCTGCTCCTCCATCGCTTCCTCTTCTTCCTCCTTTTTCTCCATCGCCTCCTTCCTCCTCTTCTTTTTTTGTCCTCCTCCTCATCCACTGTGCCTTCCTTTTCTCCTTCTTTGCCTCAGAACATGAGGTACGTACTGGCATACCACGTGTCTAAAGATCCAGAGAACTATGACTTTGGCGGGTAAAGACCTGTTATTTAGTTATGATGGATCTATATTGTTTCTAGTAATTTCCTTTGTATTATTCTTTCAAAAGAACTTGCAAGCTTACAAATTCCCAGCCACAATTTACTTTTGTTGCATGCAAAAAAGTAGGTGATTTATCTTCTGAATTCCCTCCTATTGCAAATTTTAAGTTTGATTTTTCATGATGGCCTTTCATAGTCATTGAAACCATCCAGCCTTTGACAGCTAATATCATGTAAATATAAAGGTCCATAAGCTGAGAAGGGATCATGGAAGGGCTCAGTACATTGTTCGGTGTTGGCTTTTAACCTAATATGAACCATTAGTCAAGGTTTTAAAACTGTTAATCCCAATCCAATCTGCTAATTGGGATGTGGATCGGCTATAGTTGACATGAAATATTGCCAATTTGGAGCACCCCAGATTTTTGATGGTGCATGCCTGGGATAAGAAAGAAGACGAAGGGGAGGAAAGGAAGAAAGAAGAGGGAGAAAGTGAGGAGGTACCTTTGCTGCTGCTTTTTTTACAGCTAGGGTGAGAATGCAAAATGAGAATGCACCCCTCTCCTTATGCCAAGCTCCTTTTTGCTGATGCAGATGGATCTCCATTTGTATTCGCTTTACAAAAACTTTCTCAAATCCAATATGTGCAGGCAATAAATTGCATGATAACAACCTCACCTATCAACACCATGGGTGGTTTGTGAGAGATTAACATAGGATGGGAAATTTTTTGGAGAGGGATATGTGCATGTAAACTATAAAATATAATTGGCAAGATATATAAAGTATAATTTTAAAATATATTTTTAATATGAAATATGAATAAATATTAAAAAAATATGTTATTTGTAATATTATTTTTTTAATGCTAAAATTTATTTCAGTTTCTTTATGTAGTAGCTTTTTTAAGAATTTTAATTCAATAGTGTTCATTATGTATTTGTTTTTGACTTTTTGTAACTTTGATTTGGTTTTCATGTTTTTTAAATTTTAAATTCAGACCTGATGTCCAATTTGTGTCCATCTGAATGCTTACTGTCAGATCCAGCCATCAGATTCAATCTAATCAATCTTGAAGTTAAGTGATCCTCAGCTTGATTTAAGATTTTTAAATGAGCCTGGCACAAGTAAAATCTGTTCCAGATTCTCTTAAACATTCAAAGAGAAATCCATCTTGATTTATTCATGCACATGACTATGATACTTCGCTGCCTTATGAATATTGGTTTTAGTGATATTTTTATCTTAATTGATAGTCTCATAGGATTAAAAGCTACAGGGAGATATGATTTCTCTTTTGCTAATCCAGAGGCATTAACTTCTGAACTTATTAAACTTCCTCCATAGATTTATTGATTTTCTCAAGTTTGATATGTTTTTTTTTCCATGCAAGTTCCTGGTATTCTCATTCGTTTTTGCCATAACTTCAGCTCTAGCAATTGCTACAATGTTTTGAAATGCCAACTGTCAGAATAAATTTTGTCATTCATTTCTCAAATATTTGCATTGTATATGATTTAAGTTCCTAGCGTATACTTCCTAAACTCTCATATGCATTAATATCCTCTGTTCAGGTAGCAGTTGCACTTTCACACGCAGCTATATTAGCAGAGTCTATGAGGGCACGTGATCTTCTTATGGAACAAAATGTAGCCCTATATTTAGCACGACAGGAGGCAGAATTGGCAATTCGTGCTCGCAATGATTTTCTAGCTGTCATGAACCATGAAATGCGAACTCCATTGCATGCAATTATTACTCTTTCTTCCCTGCTTCTGGAGACTGAACTAAGACCTGAACAGCGATCGATGGTTGAGACTGTCTTGAAAAGTAGCAGCCTTCTGGCAACTCTAATCAATGATATTTTAGATCTTTCCAGGTTGGAGGATGGAAGCCTTGAGCTAGAAATTGGAGATTTTAATCTTCATTCTGTCTTCAGAGAAGTATGTTGAATTTTCCCACTGTGTGTGTGTGCATGCATGTCCTTGTTTGTACGTTTGTATCATCTGAGATATGTTTTACTTTGTCATTATATTTCTTGATAGAATTTTTTTGTTGAATTGTAGGTAATGAACTTTATAAAGCCAATTGCAGCTGTCAAGAAACTACGAGTGTCATTGATGTTGTCACCTGACCTGCCATTGTGTGCCATTGGAGATGAAAAACGGCTTATGCAAATTATGTTGAATGTTGCTGCTAATGCCATTAGGTTTACAAAGGAAGGGGACATTTCACTTACTGCTTCTGTTGCCAGGACAGATTATTTAAGGGATTTTAGAGCTCTTGACTTTTATCCAGTTGCTAGTGATGGACACTTCTACTTGAGAGTTCAGGTTTTGGGAATATACCATACTTGATTAACCTGTAGCATTTTGATTATCTCATCATATATCTGTTTAATATAAAAAGGTGCAATGCAGTTGTATGAGATTTGGGAGCAGAAAAGAAGTAGGAAAATAAGGGAGGTCCCGAATTTCCAAATCCTGGATGTAGGGTTAATTGTATTCACTGTCAGCAGCACATCCTAAAAGTCTGTGATAGACTGATTAGCTTTTTATTAGCTTAAAAGTTTAAGAGCTCTGAAATTCTTCTTTGCACCACTTTTCTTCACCAGGCTCGCTCATAGGAGTGACTGGTAGTCATGGCAATTAGAATTCTGAGATCATAAGCTCTTTGCTATCATTTGGATGTGCATCAATGCTGTAGTGGACACAAATTGTTCTAGGAACAGTTTTGTAGTTGGAGGACTGCATTATCTCATCTCATGTTTCTAGATATCTTTTGACAATTGTCAGTCATAATATGTTTAGCTCTTTACTCTTTCAGATCAAAGATACTGGTTGTGGAATTAGCTATCAAGATTTACCAAATCTCTTCACCAAATTTTCACAGAGCCAAAATGTATCAAGTCAAGGATACAGTGGCAATGGCCTTGGGCTGGCCATTTGTGAGAGGTACAACCATATAGTATGACATGGTTTTTCTTTTTGCCTCAGAAGCTTGTTTTTAATGTTTAGTTTTTCTTAATTTACATTGAATCATAAAGACTAATATATTAGTCTTTGCATATGAAACCTTGCAAGCATCCTTTTGCATATGTTTCCTTTTGAAGCATCAAATTACACTAATTCCTCAGCTTAGAAATCATGGACCAATTCCCTGCTCTTTGTTTTTGCCTAACAATGTAGAAAACAAGGATTCAATTGATCATATCCATCTGTCCAAGAACTGGGACTCGGTCATATAAGTCGTTACTGATTGGTATTCAAAATTTTATTATTATTTTGTGATATGGGATGGTGCAGGTTGGTGTTCAAATTTATTTATTTTTCATGTAGATAGAATGGCACAAGCTAAGGTGAAAGTGGCTCAGATAAAATCTATTCAAATATAATTTTGTATCTGAGTGGAGCTGAATATGACTAATCATAAATACATATTTGTTGTATATCCGTATCTGTATTCAAGTTTGACTATCCATTGTCTTCTGAATGCAGATCCAGATATGGGTCGTTGTATCTGTAGGTACATATCTAAAAATTAACTTAAGTAGAGGTATCACTTAACAAAAGTTTTTATGTTTAGTATATTCTCCTTTTCTCATGTCATCATTTCATACTTGCTATAATGCTTTCTTACTTAAGAGATACAATCAAATACAGTTGAGTCATTATAGTGTCAGTAATTATTTGTTGATGATATTTTTGGTTCATATAATATTTATCTTTACCTGCCTTATATCTGATTTAAGTTTGGAAAACAAAAAGAACCACCCAGTTCACAAAGCTCCTCATAATGTTTGAAGTTTGAGGAGTGCTGAATGAAACTCACCTCTGCAAGCGAAATTTTTTTTTTCCCGGACAGTTTTATTGGCTATTAGTGTGTATCAGGTTTAATCCCATGTCCATTGTATATTAGGTTCAAACAAATATGGTTTGGAATTTAGCATTTGCTAATAACCATTGTATCTGTTGATTAGAAGTGGATGTCGAAATGTGTTCTACAATTTCCAATCTGTTTTCTTTACATGGTACTAGCTCATTTGTCATCCACATAATGACAATTGATGATATATTGATAGGAGTCATCTACCTGATTTGTCATCCACTTGGAACCTGTGGACTACTATGGCCCCAACCAGAAATTGCATTTATTGGCATGTATCATCACAACATGTGGATGCCATGTAAGCACCTCGTGGTTGTCATTTGGGTATAAACTCATCAAGCTTTTGATGTGTCTACGATCCATAGTGTCTATGTGGATTGCCTCGCTATTAGGGATCTACATAGATGACATACGATCTAAATTAAACTAGATGGTGTTAGATGATAGGCTAGCGTGTGCAATGGAATAATATACATGTGGATATATGTGAAGCTTTAGATCATAAGTGCCAAATGACAAGAGCATAGGAGTGAAGGTGGAATTTTCCTTGATAAAAAGCCATATGGGATCTTTCTTCTTCTTTGTATATTTTTTTTTTCATAAATGGATCAATACATAAATAACTTGTATGTTTAATCTTCCTGGAACAAAACCACACTAATATTCTACTTTTCACATATATTAGGCTTCATTTGATCATCCTCTTGCAAAGTCTGATACTTTTGTGGAACTTGGATGTATTCCCCAAACTATGCCACTCAATGCATCATATTTACTTTCTCTCCGGTCCTAGCTCTTTCATCCCGTCTCCTAGTGATTAAAAATACTTGGATGATTAAAAATCAAACGTCTAGTTGGGAGTTCTGTGACGCTTCCAGATATCTTAGTATGAGTGCAACAAATCATGTTTGGTCTGCATATTGAATTAGCAGTTAACACAGAAGACAAGGTTTCAATACCTGTACAGTGCTAGATCATGGCCCTAGCTGAAAATTTTACAACTGATATTTCCAGTATAAATAACTCAAATAGCATATAGATCTGTGGTAAAAGACAAAGGCTGGCATCTTTTTTGTTCTTGGGAAGATGCCTTACCACGGCAATAGACCTAGTACTTATTACCCATATACTAGAGACATCAGAGAAAGATCCTCATTTGAGAAGAAAATTTTTGAAATATTCGTGTCTTGTTGGGACACCATTGGTCAATATGGTATATTTAAGATTTATTGTTCATGCACAATAAAATACAGTTAAGATTCCAAAACCATTTGACAATCTAATTGCATCACTGAACTTTAATGAAGGTTTTGTTCTAAGGTTTGGGAATGATATTCAGACCCATTTATCAAAGATTGAGGGATCAAAGTTTCATTCAAAGAAAGATATTTGGTGCGTATTGGATCCACTTACCAAAATTTGGTAAGAGATTAAAATTTCATCCAATAAATTTTTCACCTAAAACATTGTTCTAATAGTAGTGTATCAGTCGCATAGGTTGAGATTTGGTAAGGGATCAAAATCTCATCTGATATATTTATATCTAAAATATTGATCTGGTGGTAGTCTATCGGACTCACTTATCAAAGATTGTGGGCTTAAAACCTCATTGAATATATCTTTACACTTAAACATCAGTCTGATGGGGTGTACCAAATCCACTTATTACCAAAGGTCGAGAGTTTAAGTTATCATCCGATATATTTTTATATTATAAACATTGGTTTGGTGATGATATACCATATTCATTTAGCAAAGGTTGAAGGAGGATGCTAGCTAACTTATTTGGTTAAGATTTTCATAGTAAGGTGTAAGGATCAAATCTCAAACTCACCTTTTATCATTTAAAAAAAAAAAAGAAAAAACAATACAATATCATAATTATGGGCTTAACTAAGAGAAAAAAGAAAATATAGATGACATAGACATAACGAAGTTATACTATAACATACACTTCCAGTCCACGGTAGCAAAATCATCATGCTATTAAAATGTTAAGGTCCACAGCTACTGGGTAAGTGACTCTTTAACCTTTTCCCTTGTGTGTGTTAAAGTCAAGGACAGTAGCAGAGTGGGCATGTTGCTGAAGGTCAGAAGTCAAACAAAGGTTAAAATATCAGGTGATGGACCATGATTGTAAGCAAAATTATGCAAGCAAAACAAGCTTTGGAGGTCGTTGATGTGATTTGTTGCTTGTACAAAAGAGCATTATGATGATGGCCTATCTACATTATGCATTATTGATCTGTAACTGTACATGTTTGTGAAACAAGTCTATTTGTCAATAGTAGTGTTACATTACATTATTCTCCTCATCGCTGATTGCTTCTTGTCCATCAGGTATGTCAGTCTCATGCAAGGTCACATATGGGTCGAAAGTGATGGTATTGGAAAAGGTTGTACAGCCACATTTGTAGTGAGACTTAGACAGTGCCAAAATCCAGATGGATCTCAGCAGAAAATTTTGCCTCTGCCTTGGAAGAAGCGGAGACAAAAGTTTTCTAGCTCAAGAGGAATGCCAACAGATCCCGGAGGGCTTATTCGATTGAAGACTCGGTATCAGAAGAGTGTATAGATGCTATGCCACCTTAGCAGCATGTAACTATTCCCATATCTGTACCAGAAATTTTATTGTGATTAAGGAGAAAGAGCTCTCAGTCAGCATGTATTGTTGGAGAGATTATGTCCATCGACATTGTATTCCTAAATAGCATTCTTGCTGCGTCCAACCCGCATGCCTTGTGATATCTGTCGCTTATGCGCTCATTATGTTATTCACTCCAAAGTTTTGTCTACTAATAATATTTTGATTATATTTCTTTGGTTAATTTTCTGTCCATTATTTCTATTTATTCTCTCTCTCTCTCTCTCTCTCTCTACCCTGTGAATTCCATGCTCATGGTTGGCAGTACCTTTTAGACTCTTTGATCAAGAGCGTTAAATTCAAGATTCATATGAATATGAAGACATTAGCTAGTAGAAATTGATCATACCATTGTATTGTCTCGTGTGAATCTCACCAACGGAATATAAGTATATATATATATATATATATATATATTGTCACTCTATTTTGAGGAAATCCCTATATGGCCCATGTACCGATCTAATATGGGATTGGTATGTGGAGTGCCTTCTATCGAATAATACCATTAGATGACAATCAGATTTGATTTTGATCATTACTGATCAAGGGCTAAGATTGTTCTATTTGAACCATAGAAAAGGGTTTTTAAATATTTTTCTCCCTTTATTTCAATTTATTTCACTCTCTTAATCTCTTCGTTTCTTACTCACTTCTCTCTCACACATTCTTACATTTTTCACTCTTATAAACTCAACGAAGTTACGATTTATTAGATCAAGTTTGCAAGGTTAATTTGAAAAAATTAAAAAAAAAAGAACATTATAGTCAAAAGGTATGCATTATCTGATTTATATTGATTTATGAGATAATTAAGTCTATTCTATGTGGTTAATGACTTAATGTCTAATATATTATTTAATATATTTTTATGATAGAATATTATTAATTATGAAGTAATTAAAGCTTTTAATATTATGATTAATGTATTATATGATGATTTTTTAAATTAGACCGTCAAATCTTTGTATTTCATACATATTAAGGTGATTTATATGTTTATATTTGTATAATAAGCTTAATTATATTTTAATTAAACTTTTTAATATTATGATTAGTAATTTTAATGATGATTTAATCAATGTTTAGTTAATATTGGGTTAATTCAATGTCCTTAATACCTATTAGGGTGTTTGATATGTTGATAGCAGTGAAAAAGGACTCATTAGATATTAATTAACTATGTTAATAATATGATTAGTGTATTTAATTATGATAATATCAAATTTTGATAAATATCTTTAATGCTTATTAGAATGTTTTATATATCTATAATAATGAAAGAGGAATAATTAAAGAGTAATTAAGTTTATTAATGATGTGGTTAGTATATTTAATGATAATTTCATCATAATTTGACTTATATTAGATCAAAATTATGTAATTAATGCTTCTTACGATATTTGACATATTTATAGTAGTAAAATACTACTTACAATTTAACTAAGTTTTTTACTATTATAATTAGTATATTTAATGAGACTAAATCAATTGTATGTGTTTAATATCGAATATGTTAATTGACATGTTTATAGTGACAAAGTAGGGTTCACGTAATTGCACCTTGTTATTTTAAATTAGTGCTAATCATAGCTTGCTTATTTAATTCAATTTTGGTATAAATATGATACTAAAGGTTGACGCTTGGGATCATACTAGAAAGATAAATGAGAACCATCATTATTGGCAATGCATTTATTGTGATTACATCGAAAAATGTAGAAGAATCATCTAGGTGAAGATGGATTTGGCTAACGGTTATCCCCCTGTTACAAAATGTAAGAAGGTTTTGATGAGGGTTTGTAAATCATTTCAAGATAAGTTATAACAAGCAAGGGAATATATAATAAAAAAGAAGACAAAGAATTGAGGAAGAATATATATAATTATGTAGGAATCGATTTATAACAAATATGAGGGTCGTGACGATAAAATCAATCCGAATCTCAAAGCTAGTATTCATGCATCACTAGAGTATCAATATATGTACGAGGAAGCAATGAGGCATTGATGACCTGAATCACAATGAGAGTGTGATGGTGATAGTGGGTTCGTGCCACAAGGAATCCAAAGATCGACCAATATGAGACAACCAACTGCCCCTCCTTTGTTAAGCCAAATTAGTAGCATAAGGTAACGTAGAATATGTGGTTTTATGAGAGTACTTGACAGGAGGTCAACACTAGATATTATTGATATTGATCCGTAAACCTATCCTTTATAAATTACGAAGCAGACATGAATTGATAATGCATATACAAAAGAAAAGAATCAAGATATTGGAAAGATAATTGCAAAATGGTTTAACTTTTATAAAATTCCAACAAACATATTCCAAGATCCATATTATAAAAGTATGGTCTCTTTTATTCAAAATTTTAGCATGGGGATCTAACCTCCAGCACCAAAGGAGATCCATGGTGTATATTTAGATGATGAGGTAATAGAGGTGAAGGATTAGATCAAGTCCTTCAAGAGGTAGTGGGACGAATATGAGATGATATTGATGTGTGATAGATAGACTGGACCGACAAGAATAAGTATCATCAATTTTCTTATTTATTTCAATAGATGAATGGTTTTTCATAAGTCAGTTAATGCTTTTGATAAAATTCAAGATGTAAACTATATTGAAAACATAACGGATATATAGTAGAGGAGATCGAACCATAGTATATCATTTAGATAATCATTGACAATGGATCCAATTTTAAGGTCGATTTACAATTGATGAACAAAAAGAAAATATTATTTTGGACTCCATATGCAGCTCATTGCATAGATCTAATACTAAAGGATATTGGTAAGCTATCATCACTCAATAAGTATATAGCTCGAGCATAATTGATCATAAAATTTATATATAATCATTATTTGGTATACTCTTTAATGAAAATATATAAATGGTGAGATATTCAAACTCAGAGTCAGTTTGCTACAAATTTCATTGCCTTAAGGTCAATACAACAAAAGAGGTAAGGCCTCAAGGCAATGGTCACCTCACAGGAATGGTCTAATTCCTAAGTATTCGAGATCTACTGATAGAAAAAAGATGGAAAAGACTATATTTTTTAGTCTAGATTTTAGGATATCATGAATGAAATCATAATAGGAGTGGAACCAGGTTGTCCTCCATAAAATCGATATGGATAAGTATTCCCAAATACTTTATCTTAGACATATGTTGATTAAAGCAATAAGAAAGTCAAGAAAGCATTCAACGATGATGCTAGGGTTGAGTAATACTTATAGATCATCGATCATAATATTAAAGTTCATATGGTTCAAGATATCCATAATATAGGTAAATTTATATTTAATATAATTTAATTTATAATTTTTTTAATATTTATAATTCTTACTAACAAAATTATTTATCTTGCAGCGTATTATCTGAACCTGATCATTCAATTTTGGTATATTCTTGAAACACAAGCATATTTATTATCAATATTACGAAATATTATATATTGACTCCTGTCAAATACTGTTAATGTAGCTGATACTATTATAAAGGGTTGAATATTTCAAAAAATAATTAATTTATTCTCCGACATTATAGTTGTATCATGTTGTTATAATATGGATCTTGATGAGGAAAAGTTACACACATATTAGTTATAAACTATATTTAATAATTATTTACTACGCTAATAAAGTCCTATTTATATCCTTTTGTAATTAAGTGGTGGCTATAATTTGGAGGGGACGTGCCAAATTTAATTGGTCAATGTTCATATTGATTCACATGAAGGCTTGCAATAGTCTATTATATAGATAATTAGATAAACTGGTATATGTCTACTATAATATATGACCAAGATTGTAGTGTGTCAGACTAGACAAGAAGTCGGAGGAAACAAAGATTGATCTCATCAATCTTCAATTCGATAGTGAAGATTTAAAGCTAATATTAGAGTGAGAAAAAGTAATGGGGAACCAAGAGAAACATCTATTTGATGAGGTGGGAGATCCTCAACGTCCTATGTTTTTTTATCACTGAGACAATAGAAAAAGATGAAACATATCCCCAATAAGAGGAAGATCCCTCTCGACCAAAACATGGCAGAATGAGCCAAACAACATTGCTTAAGAAACTAAAGATACCCCACCATTATAGTAATCTGACATGTGTATAAAGGCAAAGGCAAAGGGGAAAATAGTAGCATAAGTTGCACCATTGGAAAGAATCGATTCGGATGACAAAACACTTTCTCAATCACATTTAACAACCTGTTTATCCAGAGACATGACAACGATGTAGACAATAATGCCTCAATTGATGATGGCAGTAATGTCAAGGAGTCGATGGTCTTGTTTAACCAATTTAAGAGTAGTGCATGGACCGAGGGGTATTATTTTATATATGCCACCGAAGATTCATACAATGGAGCTCGATAAGGTACTAGTTAAGTTTATACATTGGAAGGGGAAGGGGAAGAGGAATGGGAAGGTAGTGGATAATTTTGATCAAATGTGATAGAGCCTACATGACGTAGACACTGAGTATAGCCCATCATATTTATAATCATCATATTACAGAGAATCTTACGACCAACAGCAGTGTGGTGATGGTTATACTTTTTTTAGCAGTAATACAGTAATCGATCTTATGATTCAAAGTAGCAAATCATTGGAAAAATAGAAATTCTGATTTTATTCTTCATGCTTCACACCAATATATGTCATAATCATTCTTGTGTTAGGAGTCACCTTGGACATGTATGATTTATGATGATTAGGCTACGATCATCATCACATTGATGTATTAATGTCATATAGAGGACCTCAATCTACCGCTCATGGAGTCCCACATTTTTTTTTAATGGTAAAACTAGATATATCTTTGGATTGATTACTTGATTCATTTGAATATTAGAGTTTAAATTGTTTAAAAGAATATAATAATTTAAATTATTTCTTTGTAGATAATTCAATATTAACATAAAGACGATCCGAAATATACCACAAGCCTACTCCTCAAAATTCAAAAAAGATATATGTCATTATTTTTTTCTAATTTAAATTATATTTACTAAAAGTATAATAAATTTATATTTTATTTTTAATTTAAAATTTTAAATCTAATTTTATTTATTTTTTAAAATATTTTTATAATTATTTTCGATAATTTAGATATACCATCGATACGTGATATATTGATATATGATATATGATATATCGATACAACTCGATATATATATTATACTATTGAATGATCGATATGTTGATATGGACCACAAACCTTGTGCTGATCACTAAGCTTTGAATCCCGGATCACGCACAGATTTTCTAAGAAGGAAGTAAACAACAAAATGGAGAGAGAACATGCGAATGAAGTATTCCATGCATGGATTGATGTTGTCATGCTTTGCTTGATAAATGAAAGAATAGACCTACATGGCAGGGCGGTCATCGACCGTGAATTCTCTCCGTCTGGCCGATCTCCGAGTGTTACCAAATGGTAAGATATTTTAATTTAATAAATTATGTTAGCTAGGATAAATTTTTCAGAAAAATATTTTATTAAAAAAAATGATAATAGTAACTATCGATCATATTTATCTTTTCCCTTTAAAAAGTTACATCATTTCTCTCTTTTTATAAAATTCATTATATTGAACGAAACCATTCAATTATAATAATAATATTTATATATTTAAAAACAAAAAAGAATATAAAAAAATTTAAATGTTAAAAAATCTTTAAAATAAATAAGAAAGATGTAGATTTTAAATCCTATTTCTTTTACTGATTTTGATATTTAAAAAGTTAAATTTATATCATTTAAGTATTCAAACTCGTAAAAACGCCTATCTTAAAAGCTTAAAAAAAAATAATAATAATCATTAAGGACTTTTCAATTTATTTTAAAAGCTATTCCAAAATTTTGGTTCAAAAACACCAAGATTTAGACATAGTTACAAAATATTTTTACTCTCTTGTCAAAAATAATGTAGTAAGGAGGTTTCAATTAAGGCTGAAGCTAAGTGTGCAATATTGTTACCGTATGGAGTCACTTGTGTAGTATAATGTATGATCGACAAGGGATTCTTAGTATGTGGTTAGGAACATACATGCGTTACCTGTTGCTGTTCTTTAGCAGTAAATGACATCCGGGCATGATGAGCAGCTCCTAACGCTGCCTAACGAGAAGGGGACGTTTGATACGTACAGGGTCAATTGGCCTACCGTCATCCCTATCTTATCTGCATGCGCGCTCGGGACCAAACTACGTACCACCTTTCTAAAGCGCTATCGGCGAAGATGGGGGCGGCCCTCCGCCCAGCCGGTGTGAAATAGATGTGAACCTCAAGGATGGACTCGACATGTTATACTAGTCTTGATCAAATGCAAAATTGGATTCCCTAGTCTTCTATTTTCCCTGTTCCTCGATAACGTACTGAATTCTCGAGCCTCCATTCTGGATAACACACCTTTTTTTTTGTTTATTGATTTTGAATTTGTATTACCATTCTCTCTGACTTGCAGCAGTTGTTCGCTCGCTGCCGCGATGCAGGCAAAGTGTATGTTCGTCAGCTAGAAATGGGAATTGACAGAGAAATATTATGAAGGTCACCGACTCTTTCTATTGGATCTCCATCGAAGAAATTAACCTCAAACATTGATGTTGGTCCTTTCTTTTTCTGCTCAAGTTAATTCATTATCTTCTTGGACCACCGGAACTCTGAAATTTATCTTAACCTCATATATTTTCTCTCAAAAATTTTTTTATCGGTAGAGTCTATCTATCTCTAATAGACCTATTTCTCTCTCTACAATATTGTTTCTCTTCTAACACCATTGTTTCTCTCTGTAATAGACCTATTTTCTCTCTCAAATAGATCCAATTATCTCTCTAATAGGATTTTATCTTAATAAGGTTTTAAAACCTGTTAGAAGGAAAAAATCTCATAGAAAAAAACTTAAGAGGAGAGAAGAGGGAAGAAGGAAACATAGAGAACTTAAAACTAAAAACTATATTAAATATGATAATTTACAATCTTTTAGACTTTGGATCTCTAAGCCTCTTTTAGCTCTACCCTCATCTCTTCTCCTAATTGTATATATAAAGTATTACATAGGCTTCTATTTATAAAAGGATAAATTCAAGATTTTGATCCCAATTATATTAGTAATTTCTATCTTGACTAAGACTCCTAAATTAAAATCATATTTAATCATAAATTTTGATTTAATATTTCAGCAGTCTGCATCAAGTACTTATAGTTACATAAGCTCACTTGATTAGTGCAAGATAATGCTGATAAGCTGTTAACATTAAAGGTCATTCATTGTTGAAACCTTAAGACTTATATGACTACTCTTGCTTCTTTCTTCTAGTTCTTCTACATGGATAATTAGCATATATCGAGATGAAATGCATATAACAAAAAAATGATCATACGTCTTTTGTCTATTTATTATTTTTCGTGTTGTTTTGGATTCTAGAATCCAACATTTCTTGAGGTCCATTCCTGCTCCAGTTGGGCCACCAAGTACCCATCAACTACACGAAGACATGCAATACTTCAACAAATCTTTCAGTGCTGCAGACCCCTACAGCCGTGGTCGCTGCCTCCTCAGCAAGCTCACGAGAAAAGTTGATGAGGACGAACTCGGAGTCAACCCGAGATGTTTTGCTGCTGAAGCGTATTATTGCTGCCTCTGCAGGAACATAAATAGCACGAAAAGGTCAAAGCCGTCATTAGAGTTAAACTGCGGGTGTCAAGCTGCTTTGAGGTCTATTCCCCGACTGTAGTCGATCTTATCTCAAGAGGATGGAAGAAGCAACTTTTCTATCGAGACAATAAGCATCAGAACAGTCCGCTTTGAAATCGTTGTTCAGTTGCATTAACGCCTCTTTCGATGAAGGTAATGATGGCGATCGCCACTTGGAAAAATGGTGTATCTTCAGTACTCTTTGGAGCAAGAGATGAGCATTCCGTTCCCGCAACCATGGACACTATTAGCTGAAGTAATGAAGACACAAAAGTCGTGTGGCTTCTGCTTCAAAGCTGTTGGAGATGATAAGGAACGGGGTGTATAAAAATGACAATTGACAAGTCTCAGTGATAGGTTATTATCCAATGTTGCGTGTAGAAATCAAAAGCGTCGAACAGGTCTTTCTCTGACACAGGTGATGCGATGTCACCAATGTTACCAACTCCAATATCATCTTCCCCTTTACATGGACTTCGGATGTTACAGAATCCCAGTCTTTGCTTGCAAGCATGGCAAAGCAGCCATCGATCTCTGATGAAGCGTCACCTATTCTCTCTACTTCCTCCAAAGATACGAAATCCGAGGTGAAGATCTTGGATCTAACGTGTGCAGAACACAGGGAAAAAGCAGATGTAATGGCCAGTTACAATCGAAAAGGATGGCTGGATGTTGCTTGGCAACCTTTCCGAAGGCGTGCAGACATGGGCCATATTCGGAATTAGATTCTCTTAGAATAATGGATGCTTTTTACCCACACACACACCATCGTGACTCTTTGAATGGTGGAAAGAGAGTGTGGTTATTAGGTTAGAGCAGGGAGATAAGGGTTTGTCTTGAAATGTCATTCTCCAACAAAGAAAATTAGTTTGTGATGGACAATGACTTATATATGTTTCTCTTATGACTACTGTAGCCACAGATCAGTGGCTGTGGGCATTCCTCTACTACGAGGAGCTTGGACTTGTTCTTGGTGGGAAGAAATAGTGATCACATGAAGGAGTTTGTATTGAATTCTTTTTTGTTCCTTTTGCTGGCACAACTATACGTATCAAAATCCACATGGGAAAAAAATAAGAGTAATGCCATAAAGGCAAGATGCAATAAATGGATTAAGATATTATGACGAGAATTCAAGTTCTAATTATCTGAACCACACATTTTAACAAGTTCGTTTTCTCTAAGCAGTGGAAAGATATATAAATATCTTTCTTATTCTTCAGTACTTATTCTCGCATCCACTTTCCCTTACAGTCACATACTTATTATATTTATATTTAATTTTATTAAATATTTATAATTTAAAAATAGAGATAAGAGCGAGGGCGATAAGTGCTTCCTTGACCTCGTCTCCATCTCCGTCATCTCTTCCATTTAGATGGACTGAGGATGGGGATGGAGAATTCCTACTAAAGGTATACAACTCAGAGATTTTTCATATTCTTTTAACGAGTCCATTTCATTTCAAAAAAATAAAATTATTATCAAAATTAATTAATATTATTAAAAATTATAATAAATAATAATAAATATTTATAAAATATACATCATAATAATATTGGTTAGTGATTAATGTTGGAATGTTGAAGCTATAAATATTAGGTTTAATTCTCAAATATATATA
Organism: Musa itinerans; assembly: GCA_001649415.1. NCBI lineage: Eukaryota > Viridiplantae > Streptophyta > Magnoliopsida > Zingiberales > Musaceae > Musa > Musa itinerans. Next base: position 330,831 of record LVTN01000090.1, on the reverse strand, counting down.
TTATTATTATTATTATTATTATTAATAAAAATTATATGTAATAATATTAAAAAAAAGAATGCTCTATCCACCATTGTCCCATAACCGTCTCTATGGATATCTACAAGAATAATTGATATCTCTAATATATTATTATTTATTTTGATATTTATATTTTTAATTATTTTATCAAAATATAATATATCAGTATCAACTATGTAATTAAAATATTATATTATATTTGTATAAAACAAGAAATTCAGTTCACTTTTATTAGGTTCCAAAAAAAAAAAAAGGATTGAATTTACTTTTTGTCTAACTAAAATCAATATAATTCATCTCAACTGTGATTGAGACGCGCCGCCTCTCTGTCTCCCACTTCTTTCTTCCTGTTCCACCACCAACACAAACACTGTAATCCATCCTATAGTAAACTGAAACGTCAATCATCATGGAAAGAAAACATGACCTGTCCTCCTGCAATGCGATGCACCGATAATTGCGCGGTCGGATAACTACACGGGAACGACCCGGTTGATCGTTTTAATTACGCCACCACGTCATTATCTAGATCCGGATCGACGGCTCGGATCGGTTCACCGCTGATCCGTTCCATCTATAAATATCCGTTCCCCTTGTTACTGGGAGATCGGTTATTGTTGCTATTATTATTATAGCTCGGTTCTCGCCACTGTGGGCTGTTCTTCTCAGGGGCATCTCCGTGGAGAGGTATGGGCCTTCTTGACCATCTCTGGGACGACACCGTCGCCGGGCCCCGACCCGAGACCGGCCTCGGCCGCCTCCGGAAGCACTCCTCCTTTGGCTTCCGCTCCAACCCCGGCAAAGGTTCGGTCCTTTTTCTTTTTTCTCCTTTCTCTTTTTCTCTCGGGTTTGAACCCAGATCGGAGGCGTCCGACGGTCTGATGCATCTGATCCGATGCTTCCGGTGGCGATCGTTTGGTGGTGTAGCAGAGGGACCGACGGCGGACGGAGGAGGGATCGGCCGATCGGAGGGCGGCGGCGAGGAGGTGAAGGTGAGGGTGACGCGAAGCATCATGATCAAGCGGCCAGCTGGGAGGCCTTCTACGGGGAATTCCACGCCGCCTGCGTCGCCCGCAGGATCCACGCCGCCCATCTCGCCCTTCGCCGGTGAGGGTTTGCTTCTTTAGCAACATCTACACCGTAATCAAGGGCCATTTTTGGACATAACATAATAGATTTATCTCTTATTAGTGATATATGCTTCGATCGCTTGCTAACGCCTCGTTGTTCTGGTAGGTTTACTTTGAGTTTTTCTGCTGTTAGCAGATCGAACGAGCTGTCCTTTTTCTACTTAATAACTTGTGCTAATTTGAAGTTTTATGATTTAGTAGTTATATAAGAGAAAAAAGTTTAGTTTTAACATTAATTTTATATCGAAAGGGGGTAAAATTAAGATTGACTTATAAGTCTTGATAATTATATTACTATCAAATTCAGTTTAAGTATTTTGGTAAGTAGCTTAGGTTAAATGAAGTTGATAGCCTAGTTAACTTATCAGACTCGGGTCATGTCTATTATTTGGGCATGTTTGAGAAATTATAATGTCTCGATTAGTTTCGAAAGTGAGTAAGATTAAGATTAGCTTATAAAAGTCTAATGAATGTACTATTACTAACTTTAAGTTAAACATTTTGACTGATGGTTTAGGTCAAGTGAAGTTGATGGGTCAATTAGCCCATCAGGTTAGGTGATGAGTTGTGTAGAATAGTTTCGAAGCTTTTTAAATTTCTTTGGATCTATCTCTACTGCCATATAATTGTACAAAAGCAACAATAACAAACCATAATGTCTCAACTATTTGGCTTTTGCTGCGTGGATATTTTCTTGCCATTGATATTTACTTAGTGTAATTCCCTCGTTGAATCAACATTGATCAAATCAGTTTTCATTATTTCTAGAAAGTTCTCATAGTTGTACAAGAATAATAAACCCAAAACTAATCAAAGTCGTAAATTGTCAAGTGTTGGCTTTAGAAATATTCAAAGTAATCTCTACTTACTCATTTCTGATGAATCTTAGTGCTCCTTCGATGTGATGATGTAGGTTGTTTCTATATCGTAATTCTGTCAAGACATTCATTGTAGAATCCCTTGCTGCTTCCTGGGCATAACATCTTGATTAAGTGAGAACAGAAGTATTGTATTCTGAATCTTGACATTAGTTTATTGGAGTTTACCATGCCAAACTTTCTGCAATCTAATAGGTGACTAAGAATTTTTTTGGTGCTAAGCAGGAAGCGGTGACTGGGATCGATTTAGGAGGAAATCATCATCCAATGCATATGAAAGAGTTGGAGGAGGAACGGTTAGCATCGGATCCCGGGATCCTACAAATGAGGTTTGAGCTGTGCCAGTATCTGCTACATGAGGAGAGATAGAGACTCACTTATGATCGGAGCGCAAAATGAGGCAGGGTTTCTTTCTAAGATGTTCTAATATGTTGATGCAAGTAAAATTGCACTAGTGTTATGTAGGATGCCAGCTTAGAAATGAGGTCTCTTGTAATGTGCATAGGGTTGGGGAGGCTGTTTGGTTTGTGTGCATATTCCTACTTTTGCAGACATAATAAGAGCTTGTGATAATGGTAGCTGGGATGAGATATGTCGTCAATGGCACCTATCAAATATGTTATGGCTTCTTCTGCATTGGTGGATGTTCTACTTCATCTTAGATGATGCTGTGATTTATCTTATAGAACACTCATACTAAAACAAACAATAATTCCAGTTTTCTTGTTCGGTGCTTGGATTAATTTGTTCTTTGAATGAAACTGTTTAGTTTGTTGAATGTTCTACTTATCTTAGATGCTTGATAGCTTATTTTTTGTGTATTTGGTGCTTGTTCAAAGTATATATCAGTCTTATTACGGAACTGTTGAAAGATCCTATGAGGGTGGTTGACTAATTGTGCAACCCTTTGAGTCATGGCCTTTAGCACCATATTAAGCAACATTTCTTTTGTTTGAGGTTGCATCTTAATGTCCCTTGAAAGGCCGGCATGGCTGACTAAATGGTACCACCAAGCGCATTTTATTAACATCTTAGCTGCACTGCTGCAGCTTTGTCTGCATGAGCATCTTCAGAAACTGCTTCTTGTCACCTCTGTTGCTTACTTTGAAAAATTCTCCTCTGTTATCTAATACTTGATCGCAGTAGCAGTTTTGTATTGATTTCTTTGTTATCTTATGCTTCTTGTCAACAAATCTTACTTCAGCTCCTTTTTTTCTTTTTTGTTTAACAAGTGACGAAGATGAAATTCATATTCAAGACTTTATGATAAATTACTAAGTCAAACTAGTTGAAACTTTCTAAATATATTAGTTGAGGTTTTGATAAGAACGTCTGATACGTCATTACCAAATTAATATTTAAAGTCTCCTTTTATCAATTAAATTATACACCAACTAGCATTAATATCTATTTTTCCTTTAAGATGGTGAGAATATTAAGGGTAGTTTAGGTAGTTTGTATTATGTGTGTGTGTTTTAACTCAAATTAATTATTGCTTCTTAATGTATACATATATAACTGTTTTTATATATGTTCATATATAATGGTTTTTAATATATATATATATATATATATACATATATAAAATGGTTTTTAATGTATACATCCATAATGAAATAGGTAAATATAAATAACTTAACATACTCCTTAACAATATTATAATTATGCCTTTACACAACATTTTGTTAAGGTGTACCTGACATGGTATATTGAGCACATTTACCATAACTTTGAAGGAGTTTGGAAAATAGACCTATATAATGTCTTGATTCATTATATTTTTTTATAATATTCACCACCACTAATACATCTTATAATTTTTATTTTTTTATCAAATTATCTCTCGACCTCTTTAATATATACAGATTTTCTTGCAATATATAGTTATAACCATAATATGAATGATCATTAACAAATATGATAAAATACTTTTTCTCCATCAAAATATGAAAATTTTAAAAATTCACATAATTTTTTATGGCTCCTTTTTTAATATATCTTGCTTTGCTTTTCTTTAATACAATCAATACATATTTTGATACCAAGAACATTTTTTATAAAGAATCTTGTTTTTTACCAATCTTACTAATTTATTTTTTAATATATGACCCAAACGTTTATGGTAAACGAAAGCTTAACTATGTTTAATACCAACATAGTTTAGTCAAGGCAATAACGAGCTATATAAGCTCCAAGATATTTAAAAGAGAAGTGAACTTATTTAAAACCCAAAAGAGAGCAAATGTGAGCATGAATTTGTGTAGAAGTTGATTTAGGAAAGTAAATCTCAGATTTAGAGAGACTGATATGTTAATTAATGAGTAGTAGTTCATAAGTTTAAAAAATGGACGGCATAGTTTGACAAGATTTTTTATTAATCCGAAAGAATAAAAGAATATCATCTACATACATAATATGGCTAACTTTATAGGTCAAATTAAATGTTAAAAGAGTTAGCTTCGGCTATCAAAATATATATAAGATAATAATGGATCACCTTAATGAACTGCACACTTGCTAGAGAATGAGTTAGAAACATTTTCATTTATTAAACATGCAAACATACATGCCTAAACCCATTGAGTAAATTTAGAAGAAAACATGGTCGAAGCAACTTCTTGGGCAAATTAATATATTATCCATCATGGATACTTCAGTTTAGAAGGAATTAAGGTCCGTCATACCGTATCATACCGGAGTTTCGACTCGGGCTCGGTACGATACGGTACGGGTGTACCGACCGGTATACCGAGGTGTACCGAGTAATTTTATTTTTTTTCATACTGTAGCACGGCTACAGTAGCACTGTAGCGATTCGAGCGGTCCGCGTATCGATAACTTGTCGGATCGGTACGTATCGCCTGGGCAGTACGTTTCGGTATGATAGACCTTGGAAGAAATGCATATTGATTGAAATTAATCAGAAATTATATAATCGGCTTCAATTTATTGGAGAGGACTTTAGCAAAGATTCTATAATTTAATTTAAGTTGAAAAAAGCAAATTATCTAACAGTAATAGGTTTTTAATTTTTGGAATGAAAGTGAGAAAAGCTTTAGTCCAACTTATTGGGATATGGGCATGCTGGTGAAACTAGTTAAAAACATTAATAAAGGAACAAGTAGTGGTATCCCAATATGTCCGATAAAATTCATAAGTAAAATCATCAGCTCTCGGACTTTTACTGAAACCTAAAGATATCATCACAGAGTGAGGCTTAAATAAGAAGAGAGCTCTCCATTCCTCTAAGAGTATGGCATATAGGAGGAGTCTGGGGATGTTGTCAAGTGTGAGGTACTCCAAAACTCAATGAGACCCTTGTCAGGATCCACCATGACTCTAATGAAATTTATACAACAACGATGGGTCATAAGATTGTGAAATTATTTAATATTTCTATCACCATTATTAACCCAAACAACATTTTTCTTTAGCCTACTATGAGAGAATTTCTATCACCATTATTAACCCAAAGAATTTCCAGATGTATGTCCATCAAATATAGGACTATCAGAGGAGCATGTTATAGTAGAAAGCAACACATGCTCAGATATTGAGATAGAAGAGTTGATCGGATAAAGTATGTGTATAAATATGATGATATTTTTTAGTGCAGTCTTTACTTTTTTTGAACAAGATAGTCCCAGGGAAGATCCAATTCCTCACCATCAGAGTTTGAGTAATGTGTGAATCTTGTGTAGAGCATCCAGACACAATCCTTACATAGGCAGCAAGATTCTGAGCTTCGGGGGACCCATCATAGAGTTGAGAGGTTGCTTGAGGAGAGGCGCAAGTGCAGACACTTCAGTCGAAGGAGGAGGAAAACGGATGTTTTCTGGGGTTTCCTCCGGGCATGGCTACTTCAGGTGCATGCAAGCAAAGAGGATTCGGGTAAAAGGTTTTTGGATCCTCCAACATATCCGCATCCAACATAGTGTGCGACAGATGTGTTAACATCTGAAGTAAGTAGAGCATGTTGCATCTTTTGAGATTGCAACTTTTGAGGTGGTGCAGTGATAGCAGTAAGAGGGTTGATCGTTTGAGGTACCGTCAGTTACAGGCACAGAAATCAACGGCGTTACTGAGACGTTAAAAAAAGCCTCCAAAACCTGCCATTCCTTCTTCACATGAGTATCATGTGAGGTGCCAACCGGTGGTTTTTCCTTCGGTATCTTCATCACCGATGAGTTCACCGAGCCTTTCATCGGAGGTCTTTTGCGAAAAGGTCAACGTTCAAAACAAATCCAGGGGCACTAGAGAGCATCTTCATCCCCTTTCGCACTAGTTGAAACCGGTCGAGTCCCTGCTCGTTCCGAATGGGGGCTCCATCCAAGAAATTCGATGGCACAAAGAGGGATGAAATGGTTTGAGAAACAGGGGATTGACGAGCATCGGTACAATGACCCAAAGATTTTCATAAGAGAATCTAAAATATATTGAATTAAGAAATATATTATGAAAGAGATAAATTTTATTTATTGAGATTGATGAATATTTATATAAGTTTTGAGGGAAAGATTTTTCTTAATTAATCACTCAAATCACATAATCAGATCAGCTACTTAAATCCTTAAATCATAAGTTGATTAAGGATATAAATAAATACGAATATCATTTCGATATTATCATAATATATTATAAGAGTGGATTTAAAGATAATGTCAAGTTCTTATAGTAAATTGGTGATTCAATTAAGATCCGTAGTGATGGTGGCGATAACTCAATATTCAACTTCAGGATCTTGTGACTGTTTTTATTTCTTGACATTCCAATTGATTGAATTTGCTTTAAGATAATATAGGCTGACGTAAACGTTCTATCATCAATATTATTTGCTCAATCAACATCAACAAAGGCATGTAGATGAAGTGATAGTGTTTATAAAAATCAAGTCCATGATTAAGAGTCCCTTTTAGATATCGCACGACTCATTTTATTGCAGACCAATGCATAATGGAGAGCCAATATATAAATTATGATAATTTATTAATTACAAATAAGATGTTTGGACGTGTGAGAGATAAGTACCGTAAAGAATCAATTACTTATCGATATTATGTGAAATCCATAGTAGAGCTATCATTATATAATTTGGGTGATTCGGTAGTAGAGAGTGATGTGACAATTTCTTTGGCATTCTACATATTCGTTTTTGATAGTAAATATTAAATATATCTCTTTTGAGATAGGAAAAATAAAAAAGATGTGAATATTGCTTCCACTCCAAGAAAGCAGCTTAGAGTTCTTAGATCTTTGATGGAGAATTGATCTACCAACTATTGAAGGAATTATTTGATTTTCATAGGATTATTATATGTAACAATAATATCATCCATATACACTAGTAGATATATAGTATTTCCCTTTTGTTGTCATAAAAATAAAGAGATGTTAGACTTGGAATTGGTAAAGTCAATTGACATTAGAAATAGCCAAGTTCAGTATACCAAACTCTTGGAGCTTGACAAAGTCAATAAATAGCTTTTCATAGTTTATAAACATGACTTAGATATTGAGAGTGGATAAAGTCAAGAGGTTACTATATAAAGACATCTTCAACTAAGGTCTCTTATAAGAAAGTATTGTTAACATCCGGTTAATGCATATGCTAGCCTTAAGTGACAACCAAACTCAAGATAAGTCAGATTGTTGTCGGTTTAACAACTGGATTAAATATTTTTGTGAACTCAACACATGATCGCTAGTGAAACCCTTTACCCACTAAACGTGCTTTGTATTTGATAATAGATCTATTTGGGTTTCACTTAATTTGAAAGATCTACTTACACCTGATAAAATTTTGTGTGCGATGAGATGGTACAAGAGTCTATGTGACATTATAGAGTAGAGGATCGTATCCTTCATATAGTTTTGTACTAGTGTAGGGATTTTTGGGCTTGAGTGATGGTTGTGGGTTCAATAGGTTCAGATGAAGAGTTTGTGATAACATGTAGGTCAAGGATTTGATGTGGTTTGGAAATATCATTTTTTGAGCATGTTGTCATGTGATGTTTTGGTAATATTATTGGATTGTATTAGAGGTATGAGAATTGATGGAGAGTCATTAACACATATTTGATATATACTTTGGTGTCACTTAGCCAAAGAGAGGACAAGGTGATTCCAATCCTTGTTGAAACACACACGGCCGTGAGAGCCAGCAGAGTAGTTAGCGGTGATAGATAGTGTTCATCATCGGCTTGTGAGAAGATGACAAAGAGATGGTTGAAGTTTGTCGGCTGATAAGGAACAACAACAGAGGTTTGGCTTGCAGCAATCTACAATAGAGGAACTTTGATATGGGCGATCGCGGTGGCTTGAAGTCCACCGACTAGCAACAAATCAACTTATCTTAGTAGTTGCGGTGAGGAGTTGTAGAGGATCATTGAGGGTTAGCGAAGATCGCCTAGGAAAAGAGGAAATCAGTAGTTGTCGATGAAATCTGCCTAGCAAAAGGTAGGTGATCAATGACACTCGATATAGAGAGGGCACATAGGAAGAGATCGCTCGGGACAAAGAAAGAATAGTGAGTGATAATGATAAAGATCAACCACTAAAGGAAGAAGGGGAGCGATTCACCGATAAAGAGTGCCCTGTGAGAAGAAGGGGAAGCGCTTAGGGTAGACAACAACTATCAGTGAGGTAGCAGATCGCCATATAATTGATCAGATTTGTTGATATGATCAAATGAGGGAAACACTATGTTGATAGTTGCAACCAAACAACGAAGAAGGATGGTCTTACTCAAGGGAGGATTGCTGCTTTTAGATCATATATGTTGCGGCTCATATCTACCTCATCATTGTTGCTTTTAGAGGAGCAATCTTCACTAAGAGAAGAGGGCTGTTATCACTAGACAACGAAAAAGGGAGGTCGTGCTCAAGATAAGTGGTGCTCTGATATCATATTAAATTGAAGAAAGGTCTTGCTTAAGGCAAGAGATGCTCCGATACCATATCAAATTAAGGATTATATTGTGAAATAGATAAATTTTATTCATTGAGCTGATGAATATTTATACAGATTTTAAGGGAGAGATTACTCTTAATCAATCAATCAAATCACATAATTAGATCAACTACTCAAATTTATGATTGATTGAAGATACAAGTAAACAGGGATATCATTCCATAAGTGTTTTTATTACAATCTTCTATCAAAATAAACCTTCTATATGTGTATCCATCCAAATCCCTTTGACAAGTGATATCAATTTCAACATAAATACATATAAAATTACTACACTCAATGCCTAAAGACCTAGGATCAATTTTAATCAGATGCCAAAGAGTGAGGTAATACTAAATAGAGATTCCTCTTCCGGTATTTCGTGAAGAGTCCTGGTAAATGAATAGGAGCAGTTTCAATGGTAGGAGTATGGGGTGAAATTTTGGACGCCATGGTATGAGTTGCAAGATATCTCCACAGAGATGGCAAAATCCTTCCGTGAGGACACGGACAGCCTCCGCTTCAGAGTTAAACCGAAAGAAGAAAAAGCCTGATTCAAGGTCGATAATGGTAGGCAAAACTTCTAAAGACCATAAGAATCGAAGGAGAGGGTGGTCTTCCAAGAAATTTGACACCATAGTTGGAGTTTTTGTTCTTCAAATCTGGCAGAGTTCGAGGAAGAAGACTTGATCTGATATATTGGTGATGATAATTTATGAAGCAGACAGTTGACGCTTTCGATAGAGATGGTTGCCGAAGGAGTGAGGTTGGAAGCCCACGAAAAATGCCAGAAAGCAGTGGAGTTATTCTTGCCAGGATTAAGGGGTTGTTGGACTGACAGCCCATAGTGGGTTCAACCCATGATGGGCTTTATCAACTCACAGTCCACACCCCTTTGACCTAACCCTAGATCAATATAAGGGGGGTGTGGTGGCTGCGTTTTGAAGCGAAGGTGGCTGCGTTTTTGGAAGAAAAACTGTAGCAACGAGATAAATCTTGGCAGCAACAAAAAGGAGGAGAACAAGACAGAAAAGAAAGAGAAAGAAAGAGAAGAAGACAATGACAACGTAGAAAGAGTGTTCTTAATCATCTACCAGTGTTCTCATCTTAGATTAGATCAAATCTACAGTAGATTCTTACTATGATTACTTTGGAAGAATTAGGGAGGATTTAGATATTGTGCATAGTGGCGTAATCCTTGTATCCCAATTATTCTCTTGTGATTGTTGCTAGGATTTTAGGCAAAAGAGAGATTTGTATATTCATTATTCTCATAGTGGATTATCTCTAGTTTGCCCCATGATTTTTTCCCTTCACATTAAAGGGGTTTTCCACGTATATCTTGGTGTTCTATTTGATTATAGTTCCATTTAATTCTGCTGCATGTTATGGCCTGCTAGTATTTGTTCATATACAAAAGTTATTTCTCTTTATATCCCATCAACTGGTATCAGGGTTATAGTGATTTAATTTTGTATTATAACATGGAGGCCAATAGTGTTTCTCACATGATTAGTTTAAATGAAAACAATTGGATGATATGGAAACCAAGAATGAAAGATCTCTTGTATTGCAAAGATTTGTATGGACCTTTGCAAGGGGATAGTGCAAAACCCACAACTATAACAGATGATGAGTGGAAGAGGTTAGATCGAAAAATAGTTGGGTTTATTCGACAGTGGCTTGATGATAATGTTTTTCACCATGTTTCTATTAAAAGTTCTGCATATTCTCTTTGGAAAAAATTGGAAGGCCTCTATGAAAGAAAAACAGCTGGCAACAAAACTTTTTTTATCAGAAAACTTGTGAACCTAAAATATAGATAGGGTGCTTCTATTGTTGAGCATTTGAATGAAATGCAGAGTATTACTAACCAGTTATCTTCTATGAAAATGTCTCTTGATGATGAGTTGCAGGCATTGTTACTTCTCAGTTCATTACTAGAAAGCTGGGAGATACTGGTGGTTTCCCTTAGTAATTCTGCGCCATATGGTGTTGTCACCATGAGTCAAGTAACAAGCAGTTTGTTGAATAAGGAGTTGAGAAGAAAGAATTCAGCAACATCTCAGAATGATTCACAGGCACTTATCTCGGAGAATAGAGGAAGGTCAAAGTCTAGAAGCAATTCACGTATGGGTAGGAGCAAGTCAAGATCAAGAAAATATATTGTTTGCTA
>LVTN01000090.1:225913-296708 GCA_001649415.1 Musa itinerans | reverse complement strand
ACTTAGCTTGCGTTGCCTAAGTCGCGAGTTACCCTTGTGGCAAAGACGCGAACTTAGCTTGCGTTGCCTAAGTCGCGCTTCGCCCTTGCGATCTTGCTCCGCAAGGATCAGCCCACTTGTAACCTCTCGCAGGTCCCGAAGGACCTGTAAAAGAGAAAGTTGGTTAGTTCAAAAGAACGAGCAACGGACAAGTCCCGAAGTCTCACGAAAAGGGAAGCTTTACAAGCAATTCGACGAACACCTTGTGTGCACTAGAGAAAAGAGGGAGAGGGAGAAAACAAGGCTTTAAAGGATGAACGAACAGCTGCAAGCCCACAAACAGCCGCTCACCTGGTCCCGGGCGCGAAGACAAGTTCTCGTAAAAGCCACGTGCAAACTTGCGAAAGAGTGTTCAACGCCCGGTATATAACCGAAGCCCCATCCAGTGCTGTGCCACCCGGGGGGTTCAAAGGGGCTGAGATGGCTGACATTTTGGTGATGGGTGACAGTTCTCCGCGCGAGCCCATGGCACGCGAAAACGGAGCTGTTTTGGGCTGTTTTGGGGCTGTTTTGCTCGATTCGGTGAGCGATCACTTTGTAACGCTATAGCTTGTTCAAACTTACATATTTACCAGCAAAATGACCCAAAACCAAGAGAAAACATGCTGTTAAGCAGCTGTACATGCAGGTGTGAGCGACGAACGGTTCGTTGAATGGAGTTGTTGCGGGTGCGCGACGACCGTTTGTGACATTTGCAGGTGTGACGGGCGGGGGCACAGGAGAGGATGAAGTGGGAGGCGATGGGGACGAAGATGCCTGGGAGGAGGAAGAGGGACCAGGAAACCATTGCATGCCTAACGTCAGACTAGTTGACGCACATCCACCTGAGACAAGATTAGATGCTTTTGAGCTTATCATTAGCGCTGGTGGTCGCTTCCACGACGATACCTCCTCTGGTCATTGATGATCGTCTTACTTTCTTTAATTTAAATTATACGTATTATTATATTAATAGTTTATTATAAGTCAAGTAAGCAGACTCTAACGTCTATTAACTCAAATTTGATATGAATGACTTAATATATTATATTTTTAAAAATATAGATATTATTTTAGACACGATGAAAACCATAAGGGTTTAAATAGTTCATGACTAAAATCATAAGTGATGAGGGTAATAATGGTGACAGGATGCGCAATGACGTCAACCACTCCTGGGTGACATCCTGCTTGATGAGGGCAATAATGATGACGGGATGTGCACTGACGTCACCCACTCTTGGACGATATCTCCCTCATCGTTTTGACCTGACACGCCTGGCCGAGGCAGACCAGAACGACGATTGAGGCACGCCAATGCCCTGCGGGAGCTCGGTTCTTCACAACACCAACAACTGTGTCGGACGCTATCAGATGTATGACCCAGCCCCCTGCAAAACAGGCACATCAGGAACAGTAAGCTACCCTATAAGAACCCCCACGCCAGGGGGAGGAAGGGGACTCGATCTGAGAAAAAAGACCACTTCACTCCACCCGACTGACTTGATCGTCGGAATGGTCAGGCCGAGCTACCGACCCGACCTGTGTGTAGGTGAGAAGACGGAGCGACTTCCCCCGGGACGCCGAGGGGAGGAATCCTTTCCCGCAGAACGCCCCGACGAGCTCTGACGTGATCTGCCCCACACGACCGACGACCCCCAAGGGACACCGAGCAAGATCCCCGCCCATTTGGACCCGAACATATTTTGCGCTAGAAGGAGGGCCCGAATGTCGAGGGATCGGCAGATCAACTCAGATGAACCCGCAGCTGAGGGGTCGCACCCGATCAGCACCCCGGGGGAACATCCTCCGCATGGTAGGCCCCGAGATGAACACCCCGCTACAACATCGGAGCGCTATTGGCGGTTATTCAATGACCCGGGCTTGTCGCCACCCGAAGGTGCCCCTGTCGACCCGTCGCCTGTATCGTCCGAGGCCTTTCAGGGCCTCGCTCATCAAGTTTGAGCTCTGACGGGTATGGTACAGACCATCATCCCATTGGTTTCTCATCCGGCGCACCTGCCTACGACCTAGCCACTGCGGCAAAGGAAGTCGCCCACACGGGCTCACACGCCACTTCCCGAGCCCCCTACTTCGCCTCGGGACCGATCGACCGCACTCGGGACCCGAGTTGCGGAAAACCCAAGGGGTCGCCCGGAACCCGAAGCACTATCTTCGGATTCAACGGACCCCCTGCAAACCCAGCTACGCTTTGTTAGTCAGTGACTCGACGAAGTGCAGGAGGTCCGTAGATCGAGGGGAGAGCTCGGGACGGAGACAAACCAGGGATCCCCATTCGCGCCCGAAATACAAGATCAAATAATCCCCCCAAACTTCCGACTCCCCTCTCTGGACGCATATGACGATGCCTCCGACCCAGCGGACCACGTGGCCGCTTTCCACACCCAAATGGCACTATATGGAACCTCTGACGCTTTGATGTACAGGGCGTTTCCTACGACTCTGAGGGGGCCAGCCCGTACATGATATAGTGGCCTGAAGACCAGGACGATCACCTCCTTTGATCAGCTCATCCGAGACTTCGAGCTCAACTTCCTAGCCTATGCTCGACCAAAACCATTCGTTGCATTACTCCTCGGACTCAACCAAAGGGAGGACGAGCCCCTCTCCCATTTTGTGAACCGCTTTACTACGCAAATTCGGGGGCTGTCCGATGCTCATCCCTCTCTGTTAATGCAGGCATTTATGATAGGCCTATGACCTTCCAGGTTCTTCTGGTCCCTCGTGGAATGACCCTCCACCTCAGTGCCCGAGATGCTTCAACGGGCGAACCAGTTCATTGCTGCCGAGGCCTGGATGGCCGAAAAGCGAGAGGAGCATAAACGGGGCAGGCCAGAGCCGACCCGGGGACAATCGTCTGCCACGCCGAGGCGCCGATTGGACCGCTCTGACCTGCCGGCGTCAAGGTCCCCGCTGCCCTCTTTGGGCGCGTCCCGAACAGAGATATTTCTCCAAATAAGGGAAAAGGGGTTGCTTAGGGCCCCTAACCCAATGAAAAGCCTACGGGAACTTGCGGACTAGTCGAAGTATTGCCCTACGACTCTGAGGGGGCCAGCCCGTACATGATATAGTGGCCTGAAGACCAGGACGATCACCTCCTTTGATCAGCTCATCCGAGACTTCGAGCTCAACTTCCTAGCCTATGCTCGACCAAAACCATTCGTTGCATTACTCCTCGGACTCAACCAAAGGGAGGACGAGCCCCTCTCCCATTTTGTGAACCGCTTTACTACGCAAATTCGGGGGCTGTCCGATGCTCATCCCTCTCTGTTAATGCAGGCATTTATGATAGGCCTATGACCTTCCAGGTTCTTCTGGTCCCTCGTGGAATGACCCTCCACCTCAGTGCCCGAGATGCTTCAACGGGCGAACCAGTTCATTGCTGCCGAGGCCTGGATGGCCGAAAAGCGAGAGGAGCATAAACGGGGCAGGCCAGAGCCGACCCGGGGACAATCGTCTGCCACGCCGAGGCGCCGATTGGACCGCTCTGACCTGCCGGCGTCAAGGTCCCCGCTGCCCTCTTTGGGCGCGTCCCGAACAGAGATATTTCTCCAAATAAGGGAAAAGGGGTTGCTTAGGGCCCCTAACCCAATGAAAAGCCTACGGGAACTTGCGGACTAGTCGAAGTATTGCCGATTCCACCGGCAAAACGGGCACGACACTGAGGAGTGCCGCGAGTTGAAGCGGCAAATCGAGGAGCTCATCCGCAGAGGTTACCTCGGCCGATACGTCTGACAAGGCAACGAGCTTTCGCCCTGCTCGGAGGGCCCCGTCGAGCACCAGATTGACGTCATCACGGGTGACCCGGCATCCGGAGGAAACAGTATGACCGGAAGGAAGGCGTACGCCCGCTCCGCCGAAGCTGATGCCCTCAGACGTGGCCCCGAGCCCGAAGTCACGTTCCCTCACGAGGGTGCTAAGCGACCAGAGCATGATGATGCACTTGTCATAACGGCCATGAACGAACAGCTGCAAGCCCACAAACAGCCGCTCACCTGGTCCCGGGCGCGAAGACAAGTTCCCGTAAAGGCCACGTGCGAACTTGCGAAAAAGAGTTCAACGCCCGGTATATAACCGAAGCCCCATCCAGTGCTGTGCCACCCGGGGGGTTCAAAGGGGCTGAGATGGCTGACATTTTGGTGATGGGTGACAGTTCTCCGCGCGAGCCCATGGCACGCGAAAACGGAGCTGTTTTGGGCTGTTTTGGGGCTGTTTTGCTCGATTCGGTGAGCGATCACTTTGTAACGCTATAGCTTGTTCAAACTTACATATTTACCCACCTACCACCAAAC
The DNA here is from genome assembly GCA_001649415.1 of Musa itinerans. NCBI lineage: Eukaryota > Viridiplantae > Streptophyta > Magnoliopsida > Zingiberales > Musaceae > Musa > Musa itinerans. The sequence continues at coordinate 292,377 of LVTN01000090.1, read as the reverse complement.
GGTGAAGTTCTCGACCCGCGCTAGGGTCGAGGAAGTATGGGGAAGCCCCCGAGAATCTAGGCGCTACTACCTGACGGCAGTCTCGTTGCACAAAAGGGTGAGAGTCGAACAACCACAGGGAGATCCCCAGGAAACCAAGAAACCAACCCCACATCCCGAGTCGAAGGAGTCCACCATCGACTTACCGCTACTAGAGGGTCGGCCAGGCCAGACGGTCAAAGTTGGGTCGGAACTACCCGAGCAGGAGCGGGAGCAGCTCGTCGGCTTCCTGCAGGAGAACGTCGATGTCTTTGCCTGGTCGCCATCCGGCATGACGGGCGTCGACCCGAAGGTCGCCCAACACTACCTTAACATTTCGCCCGACGCTCACCTGGTGAAGCAAAAGCCTCGACGGCAAGCTCCTGATCGGCAACTGGCTGTCCGAGAAGAGGTAGAGCGACTCTTGGCAGCAGGCTTCATAGAAGAAGTCAAATACCCACGATGGCTATCCAATGTAGTCCTTGTGAAGAAATCCAATGGGAGCTGGAGGATGTGTGTCGACTACACCAGTCTCAATAGTGCATGCCCGAAAGACTGCTACCCCCTCCCGAGGATTGACCAGTTGGTCGACACGATGGCCGGGCATGCTCGCCTCTCATTTATGGATGCCTTCTCCGGCTACAACTAGATCAGAATGGCACCCGAAGACTAAGAGCACACGGCCTTCCTCACTGACCAGAGGGTATGCCATTTGGACTAAAGAACGCTGGGGCCACATACCAAAGGACCATAAACAAGATGTTCACCTACCAGATCGGGCGGAACATGGAGGTTTACGTCGACAACATGATCGTAAAAAGCCGAACGACAGCAGCCCACCTCAACGACTTGGCCGAGACGTTCGCCACGTTGCGTAGATATGGCATGCGACTCAACCCTACAAAGTGTGCTTTCAGCGTCAGCTCAGGGAGATTCCTCGGGTTCATCATACATGAAAGGGGAATCGACGCCAACCCAGAGAAGGTCCAGGCGATCATCAGCATGCAGTCCCCCCGGACAATCAAAGACTTGTAGTGGCTTAACGGGAGGCTCATCGCCTTATCTCGATTCCTTTCCCGATTGGGTGATCGCTGCCTCCCCTTCTTCCGGGCTCTAAAAAACCCAAAGAACTTCCAATGGATCGCGGAGTGCGAGGAAGCCTTTGAATGAGTAAAGCAACACCTGGCCAACCTCCCTCGCCTTGCCTCAGTCTCTCTTGGGGAGAAACTCAGTATCTACCTGGCCACCTCCCCACACGCGGTCAACTCAGTATCTACATCAGCCACGTCTTGAACGGGCCCGAGGAGCGATACCCGCCAATCGAGAAACTAGCTTTGGCGCTTGTGTTAATAGCCCGAAAGCTACGCCCCTACTTCCAGGCTCACCCGATTGAGGTAATCATCGACCAATCGCTCCGGCAGGTTTTATCTAAATTCGATGTTGCAGGTCGCCTCCTCAAATGGTCGGTGGAGCTTGGCGAGTTTGACATACGATACGTGTTGAGAACCGCTATCAAAGCCCAGTCCGTAGCCGACTTCATCTTGGAACTAACTCGGATCGAGGACGAGGGTCCCGAGCAACCTTCCGAAGAGTGGGTCCTGCACGTGGACGGATCAGCCAGCTCGAAGGGCACTAGCGCGGGGCTAGTATTATTTGCCCCCGACGGATGGTCGTTCGAGCGCTCCCTCCGCTTCGGGTTTCAAGCCACCAACAACGAGGCGGTGTATGAGGCGCTCCTAGCGGGGCTCAGGTTGGCCATTAAGATGTAGGTGGACGCCATACACGTCCTCACCGACTCGTAGCTGGTGGCCGAGCACCTCAGCGGCGGGTACGAGGCTCGGGACCCAACCATGGCAAAGTACCTGGCAAAGGTAAAGAACTTAACCGCCAAATTCTCTCGCTTTACATTATCTAATGTCCCGAGGAGTGAGAACGAGCGAGCCGACACACTGGCTAAGTTGGCGTCAAGGTCAACTCCCGAAGCCCAGCCCGAGGTCGAGGAACTCTCTTTCCGCGCAATCGCGATCGCTGCTGTGACCTCGGGCGATGCATAGACCACATGGGTGCAAGAGATACTATGCTTCAAGCGGGATGAGACCCTTCCTCCCAACGAGGCCACAGCTCGGCGCCTGCACCGTACGCAGGCATGGTACTCCGAGATGGGTGGACGACTCTATAAGAGGTCTTTCTCACACCCTCTCTTACGGTGCTTGGAACCCGAAGAAGCTCGGTCGGTTCTGGCCGAGGTCCACGAAGGGATTTGTGGAGAACACATCGGTGGGCGAACCTTGGTGCACAAGATCCTTCGCCAAGGGTACTACTGGCAACCATGTGCCAAGACATAAAGGCTTATGTGCAACGGTGCGAGTCATGCGAGAAGCACGCCCACACGCCCCGGCAGCCCGCGGTTCCGCTTGCCCCCATTGATTGTGCATGGTCGTTCGCACAGTGGGGGTTGGACCTCTCGGACCTTTCCCGCCAACTTCAGGATAGCGGAAATACATCATCGTGGGAGTGGATTACTTCACCAAGTGGGTTGAAGCCAAACCATTAGCGACGATCACAGAGCGACAAGTGGAGAGGTTCTTGTGGAAGAACATAGTGACTCGGTTCGGCTTGCCCAGGACCATCATCACGGACAATGGACCTCAGTTCGCCAGTACGTGATTCCAGGAGTTCTGCGCGAGCTACGGGATCCATCTGAGGTTCAGCTCGGTGGCCTACCCTCAGACGAACAGACTAGCGGAGGTAACCAATCGATGTATTCTGGACGAGCTCAAAAGAAGAGTGTCCGCGGCTCGATCGGCTTGGACGGACGAGCTCCCGAGCGTCTTATGGTCCTTGCGCACCACCCCCAAAACCGCGACCGGAGAGTCCCCCTATAGCCTCGCATTCGGGGCCGAAGCCTTCCTACCGCCCGAAGTAGTTTTTCCCAACCTCCGGAGGAAAAACTACAAGGAAATGACAACAATCAAGGGACTTCGAGCCAACCTCGACATGCTCGAGGAGCGGCATGCCAACGCGCACTTAAAAGCCCTCTCCTACAAAAGAGCTGTCGCAAGGATCTACAATCGGAAGGTCCGGCCCTGACCAATTAAATTGGGCGACTTGGTCCTACGCAAGGCCGCAATAAGCGACCCGATCCAAGCGCGGGGCAAGCTGACTCCCAATTGGGAAGGACCTTATCGGGTGATCGACGTTGTCAGGGTCGGCACATACCGACTCGCGACAATGCAAGATCACCCCTTGCCGAGAACTTGGAATGTGCAAAATCTTAAAAGATTTTTCACATAAGTAAAATGAAAAGAGGCAGGGCAAAAGTTTAAACAAAAACTCTTTTCAATCAGATGGAAATTAGATTACAGAACCAAGCGACACATTTACATCATTAGATGACACCCGACCAACAAGTTAGAAGAAAACTATTACAGAACAACTACATTATTTCTCGGGAGCTTCGACACTATCATCGAAAGGAACCTCTTCGGGCATATCAACGTCCAAGTCCTCGGGGAAGGAGTCAAAGTGGTCTTTCGTGACCTCGAGGTTGGGGTGGCGCGCCTTGAAGCGGCCCAGAGCAATCCGATACCCGTACTCATATGATACATGCCCTGTCTGGATCAGGCCAAGCTGAAAGCCCGAGGACTCCTTGTAGCCCTCGATCAGTCTCTTGTCCTTCTCTAGCCGTTGGCGGATCTCGTCAGCAAGGGCCTCGGAAGCTCCTCGTGCTTCGGCGCACGCCTCCTCCAATCCCTTGGTTAGCGTGACCACCTCTCCCTTCGCCTGACGGACCTAGGCTCGAGCCCCCTTCAGATTCGTCTGAAGTTATTTATTTTGCTCCTCAGCCACCTTGAGCTCGGATCTGAGGCTTGTCGCCTCTGCCTCCAAATCCGAGGCATGCTGCTCGGCCGCCGCGACCGCCTCGGGAGCTGCCCCCGTGTGGACCTCCTCGATCTGCTTCCGAAGCTCGGCATTGCGGTCGCTCAAGAAGTCGATCACCCGGCCCACGTCATGAACGCGATCCATCAACGCTATGGCATAATGATGGCCCTGTAGAGAAAGAAATCAGAATGATACCTCTCCCATACTGACAAAGAGACCGGGGGCGTAATGCTTACCCATAGCAGCGACTTGGCCGATTTCCCGAGAAGAACCTCAAAAGGCAGAGCATACAGATCCCGAGCTATGTCGGGGTGAAGCCCCCCACGGACAAACGAGACCGCGGAGTCCCCGTCAGCCCATACCCGGTTCCCTCGGGTGAGGCCTCCCCAACGGGCCACCAGCGGGTCCGAGGCTTGCCCTTGCAGGAGGTCACCCATCACCCGCGTCTGGTAGGGCTCGTCCTGCGCTCCCATCGGGAGGCGGCAAAGTTCACGGATGGAAGGCTCCCGAGGCGCCTTCCCTGTCGCCTCCTTACTAGGGCCGGCCTCGCCCCGCCCGAGGCTCCTCCCCGTGCGTCCGGCCGGTGCGGTGACGACTCCCGCCGGCTGGCCCGCTGCCGCATCTAGCGCCTTCGGGGTTGAAGTCTTCGCCTTCTTCCGAGGCCGACCGGCCTCGACATCCACCGGTGCCTCCTTCGAGCCAACCCTCGGCTCAGTCAGTGGGCGTGTAGATGGTGCCAACGGAGCCCATCCCCCGCGCACAGCTCGGAGATTCACCATTTCTGCACAAAAAATATCAACATTGGTTAGTACGCCGAACGATCCCCAGAGAAAAACCCTAACACTACCCACTAGGGCATACCTTGAGGCGTCGAGCTAAGACCCGCCTCGACCAGCCACTGCTCAGTCATACTTCAGATGGCTCTCGAGGCTGGAAGGATCTCTTTGAGCCTCTGAACTCCCCGATACTCCTCGTCGCTCAGAGCCGGGGCAGTGTTGTCGATCACACGCACTGCCCATCGAAGCCCGAAGCTCCAGCCCTCTGCGTGGCAGACGAAAAAGAAGCGCCCCTTCCATCCCTTGTTGGAAGGAAACCCGCTAACCCGAAAGCCCGACCGGGCGGACAAGTAGTAACCCCCCGACCCCTTAGAAAGGCGAAAACAGGAAAGAAAAAGAGATCGGGTCGGGGCAATGTTGGCGTAGTGGCACTCCCCTAGGAACGCCACCAGATAGCGCCAGGAGTTCGGCGCCATTTGTGATAGAGAGATACGCCACCATGAGATACAGGAGTTGATGACTGGATGCAGAGGGAGGCGTAACCCAGCCTCAAAGGCATCTAGGGTTAAGGCGAAACCCTTTGGAATTGGGTCGTATGCCCGTTGCCCGGGCTCGGGGGCAAGAAGGACGAATTCCTCCGGGATGCAGTAGCGCTCCTGAAGGTTGCCAAGCAGCGACTCGCTCACGGTGGAGTCGAGGTCATGCGGCCACATCAAGGTTTCAAGGGCCCGGGCCGCCTTCTCGTCGAATGACGAGTCAGGGCTCGGTGGAATCATTTTTTTCTCGACATTACCCGAAATGGAGGGTGAAGAAGGCAAAGGAGAAGAGGAAGGAGACACCATCCTTACTGACCTTTAGAGGGGGAAGAGGAACGGTCGATGCGAAAGAAGCAATGGGGGGTCGGAGAAACGACGGAAAAATGTAAGGAAGCGTGCAGGGAACCAACTGCACGCTACTTATAGACGAAATCCCGCCAACAGCGACCTTTCCTCTCCCAAAGCACGTTGCGTCAGGAAGACCAAACGTCACTCCGCCATAAATATGGTTTGATGTGGCAGCCAATAGGCGTGCGGTGCGGAGGCCGAAGCGCTAGTCTCCTCAGTCTCGGGAACCGACGACTCCCGAAAATGGCCATCCCCTAGGCTCTCGCACAGACCGAGAGTGTCCTGGCCTCCCGCGCCCGCATAATCACCGCATAACGAGTTGTTGATCCAGGCCAAAGTAGCTTCTCGGCCTCATGTCGCCCGAGACCACCTCTGCGTGGCCTGCCCGCCTGAGCCGTGCTCCTCGGCCTCATGTCGCCCGAGACCGCCTCTGCGCGGCCTGCCCACCTAAGCCGTGCTCCTTGGACTCATGTCGCCCGAGATCGCCTCTGCGCGGCTTGCCCGCCTGAGTCGTGCTCCTCAGCCTCATATTGCTCGAGACCGCCACTACGCGGACAGTCCGTCTAAGCCGTGCTCCTCTGCCTCATGTCGCCCGAGACCGCCTCTGTGCGGCTTGCCCGCCTGAGCCATGCTCCTCGGCCTCACGTCGCCCGAGACCACCTCTGCGCGGCTTGCCCACCTGAGCTGTACTCCTCGACCTCATATTGCCCAAGACCGCCACTGCGCGGACAGTCCGTCTGAGCCGCACACTTCGATTTAAAACTCCACCACTTCCACAACGGATCGGCAACCAACCGGCAGGGTTGACCACTCAAAGCATAAGCCACGCCTTGGACCCCCCTGGCAACAGCCGATGCATAGCTTCCTTCGGGGGGAATATGATGAGGATAATAATGGTGACAGGATGCGCAATGACGTCAGTCGCTCCTGGGTGACATCCCGCTTGATGAGGGCAATAATGGTGACGGGATGTGCACTGACGTCACCCACTCTTGGATGACATCTCCCTCATTGTTTTGACCTGACACGCCTAGCCGAGCCAGACCAGAACGACGACCAAGGCACGCCAACGCCCTACGGGAGCTCAGTTCTTCACGCAACACCAACAACTATGTCGGATGCTATCAGAGGTACGACCCACCCCGTTGCAAAATAGGCACATCAGGAACAATAAGCTATCCTATAAGAACCCCCGCGCTAGGGGGAGGAAGGGGACTCGATCTGAGAAAAAAGACCACTTCACTCCACCCGACTGACTTGATCGTCATAGGGGTCGGGCCGAGCTACCGACCTGACCCGTGTGCAGGTGAGAAGACGGAGCGACTTCCCCCGGGACGTCGAGGGGAGGAATCCTTTCCCGCAGAACGCCCCGACGTGCTCCGACGTGATCTGCCCCCCGCGACCGGTGACCCTCAAGGGACGTCGAGCAAGATCCCCGCCCATTCGGACCCGAACCAAGCCGTGTCGGCCCCGAAGCCACAACGTAAAGTTGTTTACACTAACAATAAGGGCTAAAATGAATCTTTTTTTTAAACTTAAATTATATATGTTATTATAGTAATAATTTATAATGAGCGAACATATCACATAAGTAAGCTTTAACATCTGTTAATTCAAACTTAACCAAATGATTTTTTATGTTATTTTTTAAAAATATATAGATTATTTTAAACATGAGTAAATCATAAAAACTTAAATAGTCTATAATCAAATTACATAGATGGATTAAAATGAAACTTAACCAAACAAATTAATTACCCTAGTAGCTAAACCGCATCTTTCCTAAAACCAAGCCACAGTTTTTCTTTCACTTGAGCAAAAGAGGCACGTTATTCTTCAGAGACCCTGCACCGCCCCCTGTAATGCTACCCTATAAATAACAACAAAAGCTTTGGCCATCTAACACGATGTTCTCTTTTGGATTTTAACGCAGAACACCGCAAGGCTTTGCCGCTCTTTCTAAGCTAATGCCAGTTTCTGGTGACCAACGTGCCTCGGGCTACGGTAGAACACACAAGCTGGTGAATGACAGCTAGCTACCAGTTTCTACCTAAAGAAGACAAGATATGGCCGTCGACTGTCCTCAAATAATTTGGAACACAGTGCAGAGGGTCAGTAGTCATGTATTGTAGAAGTGGCTGGCAAAACAACACTAAAGAAGTATCAGATCTAGTCTGAGACTGGGGTGATGTGACCTGGGGAACGCCTACTGCTCCCTGATTCCTTGTCCATTGTCCCGTATTGTGTTTCCATCTACGTTCATGTGGAGTCCACAAATGGATGTTGAAACTTGGGAAGAGTCATGAATGCCACATGGTAGATTTTGATTGCATGATGCACTTTACAAGAAGACCTGACCTCTCTTTTGAATGTGAAGCATTTATCACCCAATATCTCTCCCTATACCTACGGGTCTTTCTCTTTCTTGCTCCCTTGTGTTCAGTGTTTAGTGTTTAAAGGTCATGAACTTTATTCTATTGACACCACCATTAATGCCAAACAAAACCCCACTGCAGCTCTACATTCAATATATTTGTCATGTGCTAACGTTAGTGCTAATAATTCTCATACTGTATATAAAAAGAAAATCTAGCTTGCAAGATAACTAAAATGAAAGACATCAGAAAGAAGAATGTGAAGTATAGGACTTTGTTCATAATCCTCAGTTCGACTTCACTTTGATACCGAGAAAAAAGACTTGAAATCTGAGTAGTTAGCGGTGGTCACCATTAATTTGTTCCAGTTATCATCTCCAAAGTTTAAAGAAGAAAAATCTTAAAACCTTCAGAAATTGATAATGCCGATATTCACATAAGTTAAGCATTGAGCCAAATTGAACTAGCAAAAGTAAAAGACAACATTCAGAAGCCGAGAGAGCATTGTGATTATGTTAGAGGAAGATGAACAGGAAGAAGGATATAGCTTACCGACGGTAGCAGATCTGAAGGTGGTCCATCCATCGACCACATTCCTGCTCGCCTTCACCACCGTCTTCCCGATGCCATCGCCCATGAACATTAGGTTCTTCTTGTTATTCGTCACCTCCACATTCTCAAAATACGCCCCCGCCTTTATATATATCACGAATCTCGTTTTGGTGTTGTTCGGCGCCGCCGCCACCGCGTCGCTTATCGTCGTAAAGTTGCCGCTCCCGTCCTTCGCCACTATCAAGTTCGGGGTCGTCGAGTTCGAAGGCGCTTGCAGCAGCCTCCGGTCTTTCACCGTCACCCAATCTGGGAACCCATCCGCCACCTTCCCGTAGCCGTCCAGTGGTTCGCGCCGCGGCCGTGAAGCTCGCCGCCGTTGGATCTTCTTCACCATGGCGAGGGAGTTGCTGACGAGGTGGGAGACGTAGTAGAGCCGCCGCTTGATAACCGCGCGGTATCCGCCACCTTTACCGACGTAGGCGAAGCCCTCGAGGCACGTGTACTGGTTGGTGATGGCGGCGGAGAGGACCGTCTGGACATCGTCGACGTGGGCGCTGGCGCCGGATGTGAGGCCGGCGGAGGCGGCGCGCAGCTCGTCGAGAGTCTGCGAGAAGAGATCGAGGCAGTCGCCGATGGCGAGGCGCTGGCGGCCGTCGAGGTTGTAACCGCGTCTGTTGAGGTAGTTGGTGCAGTTCTTAGCGGAGCCGCGGACGGCGGCCTCGGTGGCGTTGATGGTGGCACAGATGACCTCGGGAAGGGACTTGGAGTGCAAATCTGGGAAGACGGAGAGGGTGGAAACGCACAGTTCCGGGTATAGCGTGCCGTCACAGTGGTCGGCCGCGGCGGCGGCATGAAGGTGAGAATGTACCCGGAGTTTACGGTGGAAAGCCACAGGTTTTGGCGCACTGGATAACGTTTGCAGGAGGAGGAACAGAGAAGAGAAGACGATGCAAGAAAGGAGGAGTTTGCTTCTTTTACTACTACCAGAGCTCATCATTGGAACCCTGAGAGAGTGAAAAGCTGCGAGAATAGGAAGGGATTGGTGGCGATGGATGTGTGTGTTAATTTGAAGGCAAGGGAGGAAAGTACGAAAGAGACTGATCCGCGTAAGTATCAGAGACACGATAAGAATAAGAAAGAAAAAGAAAGACAAGTACAAAAACAGTGTGCGTTGACTTACTGGTATTGGATGCGAACTCATGCAAGTCCGGATCGCGAGCTCCTACTACTCCATAGACTCTAAAAATTGTATGCTGCAAAAAAGTCTTTACTAGCTTAAATTAATTATCATTTCCAATGTATATAATTTCATTACAGCAAACTTTTGAGGGAGCAAAATCTACAAGAATCAAGGAAGAGAGTAGCCCTTTATGGCATTTGTTATAGTAACCGAGAGTGATAAGGACAGGCGAGATCGCAAATTAGATCCACAACACCGACATCCACACGCTTTCATTCGACAGCCGAGTCAAGCGAATGAAGTGGCTGAGCCACCAATTCCGGGAAGACCACTTCCACCCAATCATGCAGTGCATGCTAATGGCAAGACTGTCTTCCTTAATTGGTGGGAAGAGATAATTTAATGTTGCATAATTAATAGATATCAGATTAATGTAATGAAATACAATTTATTTAACAAAAAATATTTTCATAACTCAACCAATTTAATGGATTCTAATTGAAGATTAAGAAAACTGATGCTTAGCCAGGGGAAGAGTAGGATGCATATGAATTTTTTTTAATCTGTATTTAATATAATAATTATTTTTTATCAATAGTCAATACACCCTTCCCAAATATGACAATGCATCAATTGGGTATGTTACATCAGCAATGCATTTAATCGAAAATTTTTCTCATTAAGATACTTAATCTTTTGTCACTAAGGTTTGTTTTCACTCCAAAACTTACTAAACAAAGATTGAGCTTCTTACTTTTTTTTTTTTACCAGCAACAAGTCAAAACTAACTTTGACTTTTGGAAGGGTCATGTTGAACACACCTTGGTCAGTAAGGTGTAAGATGTAAGTATTTATTGTCATTGTGCAAAACTCTCCTACCAATCATGTACCTTTGGATCACATCTTCTCAAAATGAACTTCTCTCTCTTTGAAATGATAAGATTCAAAAATTCAATCAGTTTAGACCAATTTTACAATATTAGATTGATGATCAAAATTCATCATATTATTTGGTACTAGAAAGAAGACCATATGACTATTTCAATCTTAATTCCACACAACCGTTTGATGATTTAGTAAAAAAAAATATATTTTTTCTGTATATAATTTCAAGTTATAAGATTAATTAAAATAATTAGGATTAGAAAGAACAAAAGTTAAAAATTTAGATTAAAATAAATAGATGAGGATGAAAAGATTTATTGAGATATAATTTTTTTTATTATTTTAAAAAACTTTAATTTTTTTGACTAATATAAATATAAATATTCTTAGATGAATCCAAAGTACTACAAATTGAAAATACTTTTTATTTATTTTATTATTTTGTTCATCTTCTTTCTAAAATTATGTAGACAAGGCCTGATTTGGTTCAAAGGCTTTGGATCGACAAAGTTTCTTTCTTTATACTTTATACTGTCGTTGGGTGCACAGAGAAGAGATGAGCAGGCATTGGTAGATTTTCTTCTTCATTTGTGCATGATGGCGACTTGGTATCATCCGTCAACTACGTTCCTACTCCAATCAAACCATGATAAAACTTACTAGAGTTGATTCTTGGGTCCTCTCCTCATCACATGTTTTCGAACCTGTATTCCACACGTCCAAGGTGATCTGATTTAGAGAGATAAAGAGAGAGAGAGAGAGAGGGTCACTGTTTTCCACTGATAAAGTTATGCAATTACTGAAGAACAGATTAACTGTATATTTACGTTCCCCAATTTGTTTAGAGCTGTTGCTTGTGCAACGAGCTGAACGAGAATGGAGCTTTCCATCACCTCCCTAGTCTTCTTATCATCATGACCCAGGTACGAAAAATGGAGTTTTCTATCAATTTTGTTTAAACTGAAGTTTGATAGTAGTACACTTAACAAATCTTTATATTATTCCCTTTCGATATAAAATTAATCAGGGGTGTTACACTTCTTCTTAATAAGAACATGGGGACTGGGTCAACATTGACGTGACAACAACGTATGCCAAATTCATTGAATCTTTGTCTCCTTCGTTGCATCCGCTCGGAATACAAGCAAGCATTTAGCACAATGAAAATAGGTCACGGACACCCTAGAGTGCGACCCGCCTTTATATTCATAAAATATAAATATATCATGAATATTTTTATTCAACGGAGGGAAGGGTGATGATAGAGACACAAATATTGCTCGTACGTATGCAATTAAATACCAATAATGTCATTATAATTTCTTTGACCAATATGCAAACTACATTTCATCAGTGCAAAAATCCCATGTGATTTTGTAGAATGCTATCATAAACTTCCTGTGATACCTATGTAGATAGCTATAGAGAAACCTATATAATCTTAGTTAGATAGTCGAAAAATAAATATTACTTGGGTAGACAAATGATGTTTCTCATTCATACAAAAATATATTCATTCACTAAAGATTACAGATCAAGACAAAATAATATATCAATATATTTTTGGCCAAGAGAATAATTGTGGCTCCTGCTGCTGCCTACTGCCAAAAGAGTGCTAACTCAAAAATATAGTTTGTGCAGCTTCCAAGGCTGGCAAAAGCATAAGTTGGATAGACTATAAATAAATATATAAAGCATATAATTGGACTCCTAATTAGAGTTTAACTTAATGTTGACACATTCTCTCTTAAATTAAACTAAAAGAATATTATTGGCATGTTGCGTCATTCCTTGGAATCTTTTGAAAACTGAGTGATGCTGTAAAAAATGATCATCCATATATAATAAGCTCGATCGATTTGTGCTTTGATCCGCTACAAAAATTTTAATTTTAGATTATCACATATTTTAATATTCTAACGCAAATCTTTCATTGCAAATCACAGTAATATGCAAAAATTTACCCGGCTTTATGGATTATCGTGTTCAACAATTAATGTCAATAAAATCTTCATCTAAATGATCTTGAACTACAAATAGCTTATCTGGCTTTATATATTCTTTCACACTACGAGGTAAAAAAAAAAAAAAAAATCTTTGCTCTTCCAATGAAAATAAACTTCTTCGGTCAACTGCATGATTTTTCAGTTCCATTTTCTTGGAAGTAAAATGTTTTATTAGAATGCTGAGTATAAGTGAAAATGATGGAAAAACATCAAAGATATGTTCCACTGGTTTATACAGTAGAAAAGTTTTTTTAATCACTTACAATAGATAGCTAAAGACCCCAATAATAAAAAAAATAAAAAAAATAAAATTAGCATGTACTTGTATATTGGCAATCCTAAGGGTTGTATGAATCAGAGATGACCTACGAGAGGAAGTATGGATTACATCAAATTCCTTCCGGGATATATTTTTGAGAAAGCTATATCGTCGATACCATTAAGGCACTTCAATGTTGATATTCTTGCACATTTCAAGGAGTGTGTGCAATAACAACTAGATTGACTGATATAAAATGTACTAAATATAATCTGACTGGGTGTTACAAACAACTTGGACAGGCTAAGCACAAAGAAAACTGGAATATATTTTTTATTACCAAATTATTCAGGAAAGCCTCCAATATCTGTTTTTTTATGGAATGATGCTCATCTATTTAGAAATTATAATGCAGCGCTCTTTTTTATAAACTCCAACATTACTCCCTCCTATTATAATATATTTTTTCGAATTTTTCTGAATCTGCTCATAACCGATTCATTGATCCAAACTAGTTCTAAGAAGTTTCCTAAACTCTACCTTCTTCCCTCATCTTCCACCAACTTCTCCTTCTACTCTTGTGCCTTCGCCTTCTTCTTCTAGCTCTCCTCTTTCTTATCCCCTTCTCATCGTCTATTACTTCCTCCTTTGCTTCCTCACTCTCCTTCTCTATCTCTTCACTCTTCTCCTCATCTTCCGCCATCTCCTGCTCAACCTACATATCCTCCTCCTCTCCCCCTCGCCTCCTCCCCTTCCTTCCACCTTCTCCTCTCACTCGTTCAAAAAATTTATCCCCAAAACATGTGAATTTCGACATAAAATGATCCTAAATTTATTATAAAATAAAAAACTTGTATAATCCTTGTTAAAAATATGTTTTATTACGATTGTAAAAGTTTAAGATGGTTTGGTTAAAATTAACCTATCTATACTCGAAAATGAATTGAATTACACTCATTCACAAAATCTACCTAAAAAAAAATCAAAAATTATGAAAATTCAAGTTAGAATAATAATCAAGTAAAATCATGAAAGATTGAGACCATTTTATGGAAGTTGACATTATTATACTAAAAAATAAAAAAATATACTCGTTTAAACTTCATCTTCATCTTTGAATTTATAATTATTTATCCAAAATTTATCATAAAAAAATAATAATAGATTCTATGATAATATAATGTTCTAATAGAATTATAAAAGTTTAACATAGTTTAGTCAAAATTAACCTTGTTGTAATAAAAAAAAAACTAAATTATACTCGTTTATAAAACTTACCCAAAAACATGCACAAACTTGTTTAAAGTCCTCAAATTATTAAAAAAAAAACTCAACTAAAATCCTTGTTAGAATCCATTCTATTGGAGTTGTGAAAGTCTTAGATCGTTTAATAGACATTGATCCTATTACATTCCAAAATAGACTAAAATACACTTGTTTTAAAGACCTATATAATTAATTATCCTAAAATCATAAGTCAAATCCTCTAAAAACCTTGTTAAATACATGTTCTAGTAGTAGTCTAAAAATTTGAGGTAATTTTGATAAAAGTTGACCCATTACATTCATAAATAAATTGAAATACACTCGTATGTAAAACATATCCAAAAACATGTGAATTTTGATACAAAATGATCTTAAATTCATCATAAAATGAAAAAATAAATGCAATATTTGTTAGAATCATGTTCAAATACAAAAGTTTGAGATGATTTGGTCAAATTTGACTTTGTTAAACTTGAAAATAAATGAAATTATACTCGCTTACTATGGTTTCTAGAGTCCAATGTATTTTAGTACAAAATCATGTGTATCTGACCCATCTAAGATTATAACACTTCATTTATATATATATTTTAACTTTAAAAAATCTTAAAAATATTAATTATTTTTAAATTTTAAAATATTTTTGAAGGAGAAAGAAGAGAATGAGGAGGTGGGGGAGGTTGAGGATAAGACAGAATGGAAGAAGGAAGAGAAAATAGATAAGGAGTAAAGGGAGGAGGAGAGACTTGCTTTTGAACCAAACCATTTGAGAAAAAAAATCGAAAAGTATATTTTATAGTGAAAATCAATTATTAATTCATGAAAAAGTGCTAAATTCTGAATAAAGGGCACTATCTATCTGGTAGAGAGCTTTTTCCAGTAAATTGTCTAGAATGAAACAAAGAGAGAGAGAGAGAGAGAAGCATAATAATAGTATTAGAAAAGCGAGGTAATATAAATCTTTAAATCCGAGCATGCATGATTTGATTGTGTTTACGCGACTACATGTTTAGGCAACTATATGGCTATGGAAGGTTTGCCCACGTAATATTGAGTTAGAATATGCTCGTAAAATATCTGGACATACGAAGGACCAGTCTCCATCTTTTTTATACGACAGTCAAGCATAGTAAGAAGGCAAACAAGAATCATACTGCCTCATCTGATCCCATTGCATTGGTTTCGACGCGGGAACGGCAGATGGGGCAGGTGGAGTGCGACGCAAACCACATGTCGATGCAGGCAACATGGAATTTGTGGTTGCATCCCGGGAGTAGTCTCCCTTTCTCGCCATTCTCGAACTCTGTCAAGCACACGGCACACTCCAGCTTTTCGTCGTCAGCGGCCATGACGTACACGAAGATCGGCAACGTCGACAGAACATCTCTGTTGAGCCTGGCGGTGGTGGGCAGGGAGATCTCGGTAGGGTTATCAGAGGAAAAAGCAGCCGTGATGGTTTCATATGAGCGCCGACACCAATAGGAGAAGATCCGATAGAGGATGTACAACACGAAGATGATGAGACCAAAGTTGAGGACGGTGAATATAGGATCCAGAAGGAGCCAATTTTCATCGCGGAACCAGGTGGAAGGGCCTGTACCAGAAGGCGAGACGCTTGGGCTCGTTTGGTTCAGACCAGCCATCTTCTTCTTCCTACCGTGCGGTTTTGCTTATAGAACTAACTTTATAGGGAGAAGAAGAAGAAGAAGAAGAAGAAGAAGAAGAAGAAGAGAGGAGTTATATATTAGATATTTAGGGTGGTAATTAATTAGTTCAGAGGTGAAATGGAAGTGTCACAGGCATCCATGCAGCTGCAACAAGATGCATTTCCTTTTCATCTTTGGCAAATGTGACATTGTTGGTAGAGCAATGCAGGCAGGTAATCCTCGGTCAGAAACATTGAAACATTTGCATCTTGAAATCTAGGGTTTGCTCTACCTATATTCTATGTTCCTTCTCCACCTTGGTCGAATATGTTATATTACTCTTCTTCTAATAAGATCATGCATAGGTTTCAAAATAGACAGGCTCTAAACTGGAAAGAAAGAGTAGGATGAATGGTTTCCTACAATACTTTCATGAGAACCCTAACACAGATTTGACATGCAACGAATGGATGAATTGACAGTCATCTATCAGTGGGTGGACTTGGTTTTTGTAGGGTACAAAAACACATCTGATTGGAATTGCATTGGATCTATGGGTCCAATCAGAAAATTAAAGAAATATAAAAAAGCAACTGGATTTATCAGATTCTTGATGGACTAAGTTCAGAAGGCAAGATTTTTTTTTGTCCAATCTTAGAAAAAAAATCAAGCACTTGTGCAAAATTCAAAATCATTAAAATAATAAATTTTCATTGCCTTATTCTCTTGTGCTTTACCAATGATATTAAATTACTTTAATATTTATACATTCTAAATATTAAAATATCATTATTATTTTATTTTTACAATGGGTAAAAATAAATCATATAAGAAAATGAGTGTTTTATGGTGAAGAATATATCATTGAATCTTGTTATTAGTCAATTTTTTTTTTATGAGTTAGGCTATTTGGTATCATATTTATTTGTCATATAAGGCTTCGATCCTTCATAAGTGAATCTAAAACATTATCACCAAACTAATATCTTAAGTGTTGGTTTGATAAATTTTAATATTGATTAACTGGATTGATATTTCTCTAATTAGCTATCATAAATGTTTTAGGATATATATATATATATATATATATATATATATATATATATATATGTTTTTGTATTCACTTTTCCAATTGAATTAGTTGGTTGTCATGTTGATGAGACCAAACCTGAAAAGGTATCAAACATATTATGCCAACTAGCTTCACTCACATATATGTTTTATGATATATATATATATATATATATATATATATATATATATATGTTTTTGTATTCACTTTTCCAATTGAATTAGTTGGTTGTCATGTTGATGAGACCAAACCTGAAAAGGTATCAAACATATTATGCCAACTAGCTTCACTCACTCTACCTATCAAAAATTTGAATAATGATGAGTCTAAATGAAATAACATAAATATGATTTGACACCAATTAAACCCAAAAGCTTAGGTTTTTAGGTTATAAGCCAAACTCAATATATACAACCTAACTCTTTTAATACTTAAAATTATACAACTATTCTTTTAGTCCATCTCATTTCATCTCACACAGGAACATTTCTCCTGACATCTTCTATATTCATATGTGGGTTAATTATCTTCTCATTATTGTTAAGGGTTCAAACTTAGGTTTTTTTCTTTTATCATGCTGGAGGTGGTTCACTCATCCATGTCTACGTATCATAGTGTGGCACATATTCATTTAGTCAAATCTGAAGCTTGACTTTGGCTCAATCTTTCATTTCTTTTTTTTTTCGTTCAATCAAATCATAGATTACCTTTGGCTATCAAGATCATCTTGGCTTTTTTTTATTTTGATTCATTTAAAGCAAATTATATTTAACTATATGCAAATAACATATAAGAATCAAATAACGATGAGTCTGAGTAAAACGAATAATGGTTAACATATATTAGATTTGACATCAGTTCAACCCAAAAGCCTAAGCTTTGCGGCTGTGGGTCAAACCCAATATATATAATATATAACCTGACTTTCTCAATTTTCTTATGAATGTATAATATCACACACATGTATTTCTAACAACTTCTCATAGGAATGTATAACATCTTCTCATCTTCTCCTTCTTCTAATTCTATATCATATAAATTTTTTTATTTATCTTAGAAGGATATATACCTCTTTCATAAATATCTTCTAAGATTAATTAGACTTCTCTTCCCTACAGATCTATGAAATAATGCTTTAATCTATTATTGCCTATTATTGCTTGAGAAAATTAACTTGATTGCTTTTTTATCTTTTTAATCTCATAAAAATCAACTTTTTTTCTAATCTTGCAAGAGTAACTCAAAATCTCTATCATCTATCACATGTTTAAATCATTCAAGATAATTTCTTTTAAACCTTTCCATCCAAAAAAAGTTTTAATCATAATCTTCCATTTCCAATAATCTT
This sequence comes from Musa itinerans, assembly GCA_001649415.1. NCBI lineage: Eukaryota > Viridiplantae > Streptophyta > Magnoliopsida > Zingiberales > Musaceae > Musa > Musa itinerans. The sequence continues at coordinate 274,228 of LVTN01000090.1, read as the reverse complement.
TTCTATCAATTATAGGTGCAGGATCTAAAATAAATTATAAAAATTATCATTCATATTTTCAATCTTCTCTTTACAAAATGGCTAAGCTTTCAATCTGCTGAGCTTTCTCTATCAATAAATTGGCATTGTGGTGATCTCTTCCATGGATCGTTTTTCTTCTGCTATAATCTATCAATTGCTTTCTTGATCTCGATATCTCCTCTTATTTGATAAGTGACAATCATATATGCTCTTCGTCAATGTTGTGAGAAATCTTATTACTCTAAGATTCTTTTGTTAGATTTTTCTCTTCTTAGATTTTCTCTCTCCTATCTCTCGGTCTAATAATACTATTTCTCTTTCTATAGGTTTATTTCTCTCTAACAGCACTATTTCTCTTTACAAGTTTAATTCTCTCTCTAATAGCCTTATTTTCTCTCTCCATAGTATTATTTCTCTCTTTATAATTACGTTCTCACTTTAACATATATGTTTTATCTCTTTAATATAATTTAGTTAAGGCTCTCGATGGGATAATATAGGTAGTCATATTACTTATTTCTTATCCTCTTTATCCTATATTGTTTTCTCTCTTGATATATCTTTTCAAAATCTAATTTGATCATAAGATAAAACCCGCTCTAGAACAATATTAAATCGAAAACCTATGATATTATATTAAAAAATTCTTATGAAAAGATAGTGAGGATCAAGAAAGAAATCATAGTTCCTTATCTCTCATCCAAATTGTATTTGGATGACTAAAACATTACGTAGGCTAGATCGGTAAAACTGAATACTCTGACGTCAACTATGATTAGAATTTCTATACTAAAATTCTATATAATCATAAAATTTAATTTAATATTCCAACTTAGGAAATATAAAGAGTTCGAAGTTAATATATATATAATTAGAGAATATTTTGATTGGCCGAATTGTATGCTAACTTGGATCCAAACTAGTTTTTCTTTGAGCAAATCTTATGGTAAAATTTTTGAGTTAAATATTTAAACCCCACAAAATAATGTCGGGGGCATTTTTGATAACGTCTCTCTGATGCTTAAGTCAATAATATATTTGACTAAGTTAGATCGAGATTATTATGTCTTAGATGTACCCATGTGACTCTTTTTATAGTGGATGCTTGGGGTCTGTAATGCAAAACGTAAAAACTAACATCAAGCCATTATATCCATCTGATATGCTAATCAAAACCACCAATAACTAGTATTGGACTATTACACCAATTCACCATGTTGTTTGCTTGAACCACTGGCTAATACAATAGAGAATTTATTTTAATCATATGCAATCAATAGGTAAACGATCTCTTGGGTGTTTAATCAACTCAATTCACAAAACGGGGAATTAGCAATTGCAAAAGATACATGAACCACCAGAGGTGAACCATAAGATTAATGCTCTAAAATGTCCAACAAAATAGGAGAGTATGAAATTAAATCTCACTATGTTATTATGCTTTTAATAATACCAAAAAATATTATAATATAATATAAAAAATATTATAACATTGTTTTTTTATATAAATTTTATAAAATATTATATTTATAGTATTTTTATACTGCATTATAGTGCTTTCAACGATACTAAGAAAATACTACATAGTAGTACAAAAACACTATAAACATAATATTTTTATTGTATTATAATATTTTCTTAGTATTATTAAAAATACTATAACATAGAATAAAAGGAATGTAATTGAATCGATCGATAGAAAAAGTAGGAAAAAAAGGGTAGCTGACTAGGGTATTTCAAGTATTAGGGAAAAAAAGAGCTCTCTTAGAGAATTTTGAAAATGAGGATCCAGGAAAACTAAAAAAAGAGGGTTTTTTTTAGAATTTGCCTATTAACTAATTCAAATAAATAAAATTCAAAATATTTTTTTGAATTAAAATATTAATAAATTCATATTCATTAATAAAAAATATGATAAATTATAAATATTTCAAAGAAATTTAAAAAAATAATGTCATGTCTTTAGTGTATAATGTATAACACGATTCCAAATGATATATATATATATATATATATATATATATATTATTAATTAAATCAAATTTAATTTTATTGTTAGATTTTACCCTAACAAGGTGAAGGTAGAGAGAGAGAGTTAGGGTGGGAGGAGGATTGGAATAAGGGTTGATACGAATCAATTAAAAAGAATTTAAAAATAAAAGAGAAAATTAATATTTATGAAAAAAATATACTATCCGATAAAAATAAAAAATAATAGTAAAAATCATTCGAGCATCAGGATCAGAATATTGTTCTACTGGACGAATATGTAATATATAATATTTAAGATATTACGGTCTGGGTGGGCGCCTTCACTTGGGCTCTGCTTAGGCGCGCAGTTGAGCTCAGGGGCTTGCCTGACCCAACTTGAAACGTGATTGAAATTGATTTAGCTTGAGTTGAACCCAAATGTTACCTTTGGTTCAACCAAGCCATGTCCCGTTCCCAATCCCGCAAGGGGAGCCCGATGGTGGGAGAAACCCTAGTCTCGTTCTCTCGATCACTTCGCCTCAGTGTCGTCCTCGCCTCGCTTCCCCGCCTCCTCGACTCCTGCGGCCATAGCTCCTCGTCGCTGCCTCCTCTTCAGCGATGATTTCCGCCACTCCTTCCAGCATCCGTGCACAAAGCAGCCCTCCATTAGTGGCGGTACCTCCTCTTCCTCTCTCTCCCTCCCGGCGTTGTGCCTTACGCCTCTCTTTCTCCCTCTACTCCCCGATCGTCGTCCCCGTCGAGCCTCCTTGACGCCCCCTCCCTTCTCCGTGCTTATTCCCCCTTCCCTCCCGATATCTCTCTACCTCCTCCTTTGTAGATACCCCCTCCCCAAGCTCCTTCCCTCCTGCTGTCTCTCTCCCTCTTCCTCCGCCATCGCCCCCCCACCCGAGCATCCCCGACAGCCCCCTCCTCCTTCCCTCCTCCTCCTTCATGCTTCTCCCCCCTCCCCCCTCTCCTTCCCTCCCGCTCTCTCTCTCCCTCTTTCTCCTCATCCATTGTCTTCCCCAAACCTTCTTGACAGCCCCCCTCCCTCTCCATCCTGCTCCTCCTCCTCCTTACTTTTACACTTGACAACCCTAGTGGCTGACATCCACAGTTCCTCACCCCCTCTCTGCTTCTCCCAGCGAAGCTGCCTCTCTCTCTCTCTCTCTCTCTCTCTCTCTCTCTCTTCTTTCTTCTCGACAGTCCGATACGATCTCTCTTGAATTTAATAGTAATATTAATTATTAATAATAGTTAATTTTTGTTAATTACAGCATATGAATTGTTTAAAGAATTGAATTTGTTATTAGTATTTTGAAGTGCCATTGCAGTGTTAACATTTTGAATATGATCCAAATGCAGTTTTAGGATTGTTATTTCTTTTGGTAGATTTGGACAATGTAGTATTTTAATGCTTTATAAATGGTTAAATGAATTTACTTTGATGTTTTAGTGGTGATTTTTCTCCTTGAATATAGTTTTTATAATTTTTATATTGACATGCGTCTTGCTTCGTCGGGTGAGTACCTAGTGCCTCGGCCGTTTTGGAACCTTGGCACCTTTTTAGCATGTACTCGCCTTTGGTAACATTATGTTATATTTTCTAGTGAATACTAATCGCTTGAACAGTAGCTGGATTTCTTTGATCTGTAAATAATCCAAGTAGAGTATTCCTATTCGTATCAGGGCTACAAAATAACTAAGAAGGTTACTAAGTGTTATCCCAAATAAAATACATTTATTTCCCATGTACTTTTTCAAGTTTCAAGAGAAAAAGGATTAAAAAAACTAAAGTAAATCAGACCTAACATAAAAAGCTCATCTTGGATAAAACTTGGCATACATAAGCTTCTGAAGCATGGCTATACAGATTTGTTGTGTCCTGATTTAGCTGGCAGGAGCCTTTTTTGGATTAGGATTAGCAGAGTCAATGTCAAATATTTTGAAAATTGGTTATTTTGAAATTTATGGATGGAACCAGTCAGAAATGGGCTGGACAGGAAGCTGTCAGGTTTTATCAGTTCCAAACAATCTTTTGCCTAAATGATCAGGAGTTGAGAAATTAGTCAAAATTTATTTCATTTTGTATATTGCGGTCTGAATAGGTTAAGATTGGTCAATCTTGCACAAACATGGTTCACATTGGTGTATTCAATCAATCTTAGCCAATTGATATACCACCTGGTATGTCATTTGGTATGCTTGTACCTCTCCAGTCTGGTAGGTTTCCAGTATCAGTACTATATCAAGATATAAATGCTTGATATAGAGTGCAAAATATAATAAAATATGCTATCAACTAAAGAAGCAGGTTTCTAGACCTGTTCCAAGGGCATTTTTTCCTTTTCAGCTTGCAGCAGTACTTGCAACCCCTTGTTGCACATGCTTCCACAGATCGTTTACATGAGGTGGATATTCATTTGTACTTTCACTTGGACTTCAGTTCTTTATATTTAGGAACTTCACCTACAACCATGTCTTTCTGCGATTTATAGAAAACTTTCACATTATCTTCCACATTCTCTTTATCTCCTCCACATCTTCAATTTTATGAAGCTTTCTGAAAATATAACATTTTCAACATTAGAACCCAAGTATTCGAAATAGTCCTCCAGGTATGAAGGCACATTGTAGTATTGCTTCCCTTTTTGGTTAATACTAGTACCATTCATTATTGTATGGTTATAGCCGATCAATAATTTGCTTCATTTTGCTTTAATGGTGCTTTTGCTCATTATAGGATTTATTCACTTTGACACTATGTTATGACCTCAGAATCTTGAACCTCACGGGAATACAGTTTTGGTGGTTATGGTAATGGCTCATTGAGTATGCTGCCTGCCACTTAGAGTATTAGTATTATAACATTGTTCCACTAGACAACATGTAATATCTGATGTTTAGGATATTGAGATTGAAAACGATGGCGAAGTAGAAGCCATGGACAGGAATAAATCCAAAGAGGGGAAGAACAATTAAAGAGGAACATTATTGTTCACTTGGGTGCAATATTTACTGGTGAATAATAGCCACCCAAACAGTAGCTGGATTTCTTTCATTTGTGTATAATTCAATCAAAGTATTTTTATTCACATCAGGAATACCAAAAAAGGGAAGGTACTACAGTTTTATCTCAATAAAAATACATTTAATTCCCATGTGGCCTTTCCCAAAAATTTACAAATGCACCTTTTTTAAGTTTCAAGAGAAAAACGACTTAAAAACCTAAACTAACTCAAACCTAACATAATAGGCTACAATTCATCTTAGATAAAATTTGGAATACATTAGTTCCTATGTAAGGCTTGGCAAATTAGTTGAACCCTGATTATGCTGGCAGAAACTCTTTTCGGATTGGGATTAGCAAAGTCAACTTTCCTACACCAGTACTCTATTGAGATTTAGATCATTGATATAGAGCATAAAAAATAAAAGAAAAGGGTTATCAACTGAAGAAGCAGGACTCTAGACCTGTTCAACTAAGAGCATTTATTCCTTGTCAACAGGAAGCAGGACTGGGCAACTCCTTGTTGCAAACTCTTCCATAGATTGTGTAAATGTGGTGCATATTTATTTGTACTTCTGATTGAACTTCAGTTCTTAAGATATAGAAACTTCTACTACAACCATGTCTTTCTGCAATTGATCGAAACCATTTCACATTAGCTTCCACTTCTCTTTATCTCATTCACATCTTCAATTTTAGGAAGCTGTGAACATATTAACTTCTTTAATATTAGAACCCAATTATTTGAAATGGTCGTCCAGGTATGAGAGCATGTTGTACTTTTGGTTCTCTTATGGTGATACTATTTTCATGCATTGTCACCATTCTAGCCTATCATAGCATTGCTTCAATTTCCTTTTAATGGTGCTTTTGCTCATTGTAGATTCTCTTCACTTTGATACCATGACATGACCTAAGAATCTCGAACCTCACAGGAATAGTGCTTTGGAGGTCATGGTGATGGCTCGTTAAGTACGTTACCTCCCACTAGAGTGTTAGTATCCACCAGGCCACGTATAATTTCTGATGTTTTGGATAGTGGGAGTAAAAAGGATGGTGAAGCAGAAGCCATGGAGAGGAATAAAACCAGAGGGAGGAAGAACAACTAAAGAGGAACACGTATAGGTGTTTTATTTGTTGGTGAATAACAATTGCTCAGTAGCTAGATTTCTTTCATTTGTAAATAATCCAAACATAGTATTTCTATTCACATTTAGAGTACGAAAAGAATATGAAAGGTAACAGGGTGTTATCACAATTAAATTTTTATTTAATTCCGTATCTTTTCAAGTTTTGAGAGGACTCAGAAACCTAAACTAACTCAAACCAAACATAATAAGCTACAAATCATCTTATATAATATTTGGAAGATATCAGCTTTTAAAACTTGGCTTGACATATCAGTTGAACACTTTTTCAGGTAGCAGGAACCTTTTTTTGGATTGGGATTAGCAGAGTCAATGTCTTATATCTTTAAAAAATGGGTGTTCTTAAATTTATGAATGGAGCTAGTAAAAATGGGCGGGGTAGGAAATTGTCAGGATTGATCAGTTCAAGGCAATTCTTTTGCCAAAATGATCGAGTTGAGAGATTAGTTGAAATTAATTTATTTAGTCTGATTAATTTCTATTTAAATTGATTTGAATAGGTCAAAGATTTGTCAAATCCTGCACAAACAGAGTATTTTATAAACATTGGTCAATTAATTAATTTTAGCCAATTGAGTGCATTTGAAGTGGAAAAGAGAAGAAGCAGGATCGGATGAGAAAATAGCTCAATATCTTCTGGCTTTTCATTGTGGTTGACCTTCCTCTAGAATTTCCTGTCTTGGGCTTATAAGACCTTATCTTATATGGGACTTTCCATCTTTGATTTACTTTTTGATTATAATGATTAAGGCCATATATGGAACTCCCAGTTTTGTTTATAATATTACTTTGACCTTTATTTTCTGACAATAAGGCCAAATAGTTTCCATTTATGCTAATATCTTTTGGAAAAAATCGTGAACCTTAGATGTTTTAGTATGTTGCTAATTTTGCATTTTTTTAGCCTAGATTTTTCTTATTGTTCTTTTGTATGTTTTCTTCTTTCGTTTTTCTTTTATCTTCAACAGTAAAATTAGCTATTTGCTTGAAATGCAAATCTGCACATCTGATTTGTCAATTGAGGCTAATTTCTGTTGGATCCCTAACCAAAATCGTTTTGCATGTCTTAGCCTGATTCTTGATTCCATTTCTTGGCATCTTACATAATAGTCTTTGCATCTTTGTGATTGTAGGTGCTTTGTCTTGTGCAGAAACACACTTTCCAGTTCCTGTTCATTTTTCAATGATTGAGAATGGCTTAATCATTTTTCTATCTATTTTAGCTGAAAACTATTCCTTTATTTATCTTATAGCATTAGTTCCTTTAATTTTAGCTGAAGACTATTCTTTTATTTATTTTACATAATAGTCTTTGCATCTTTGTGATAGTAGGTGCTTTGTCTTATGCAGAAACACACTCACCGGTTCCTGTGCATTTTTTCATGATCGAGAATGACTTATCATTTTTTCATCTATTTTAGCTGAAGACTATTCTATTATTTATCTCATAGCAGCAATTTTTCTGTTTTATTATTCTGTATTTTCTTGATTTTGCATTCTTGGTTGTTTTTATAGCCAATTATGAGACTGCAAAAGATATCAGATGAAAATTTGTCAAGTATTTGGATTATTGGTATCCAGGAGGGTTTTCCCACAGGTCAAGAATTCAATCCTCCAGTAAAGCCTTGTGTGCATTTCTCACCTATGTGATTTTAAATAGATGTTTTTAAAAACAGATGTAAATGGCTAGATTCATCTTAAACAAAAAATTGACCTAAGAAGTCCAAAGAACATAAATTAAAACTTCTTTCATTTTAAAAACTGTAGAACAGAAAAGTGGTTTCAGAACTTCTTTTGTGCTTTTAAACTACTCTGACAACTCGAAAGCATCATTATTTTATGATATTGACTTGCTTCTCTTGGTTGTGCTTCTGCAAATTTAGACCAGAAGGCTTAAAGATGTGGAAATAAGCTTTCCAATTGTTTATGGTACTATAGCATTTTGGCTTGGAAAGAAGGCCACCGAGTAAGTCTTTGCTCTTCTCTTAGTCGTTTATTTTCTTTTAGCTGTACCTATTGCTACAGCTTGTCTTCTAGGAAGATTAATATGTGATATTTGCTATTTCATATCTGAGTCACAAAACATCTAAAATTAACTCACTCCATTGCATCTTGTAGGTACAATTCACACAAATGGACTGTTTATGTTCGTGGGGCAACAAATGAGGATTTAGGTGTGATAGTTAAGCGTGCTGTGTTTCAACTGCACTCTAGTTTCAACAACCCAACTAGGGTTGTAGAATCAGCACCTTTTGAACTTTCAGAGTCTGGATGGGGTGAATTTGAAATAGCAATTACACTCTTTTTCCACAGTGATGTATGTGACAAACAACTGGACCTGTAAGTCCTTTCAGAAACTTATTTAATCTTCTTATGATTATTAACTTTGCCTGCTAACGAATAAACATGTCATAATTATTCATAGGTATCACCAGCTAAAATTGTTTCCCGAAGAGGATAGTGGGCCCCAGTCAATCAAAAAGCCTGTTGTTGCAGAAACATATGATGAAGTAGTTTTCTCGGAGCCTTCAGAGGCCTTCTTTGCACGAGTACAGAATCATCCTGCTGCAATTGTTCCAAGGCTACCTTCTGGCCTAAACTTGCCAGCTCCTGGTATATTGTGATTCTGTTGTTCGCCTTCTTTGTCATGCTTTCTTATGATTTAAAGTTTAACTAATTTTTCTGTAGGTCCTATTGATCATGTCAACGAGAAGAAAAGAAGTGATACTAAGGATCATCCATTCAGTCAGTGGTTTATGAATTTTTCAGAGGCAGATGAGCTGTTGAAACTTGCAGCTGCTCGCCAACAGGTGTGCATAAGGCTCATTTTCGACTCATCTCTTCATTGTTTACTCATGTGCATTTTTTACATCATATTATCTATTTTGCACCTCCATAAATATTGATTCTCTTAAATATACTCTCATGATATAGCAGGACTAGGCAGGTGTTTTTAAGACAGGCTTATGTTGGTTGTTTTCTTTCACTATTTTATTTCCTGTTACTAAAACATGATGAAGAAAGGCCTCTTTAATTTTTATGATAACCAAGAATGGATGTTACATTGTGGAAAGTGGTAACTGTAATGCCTTTAAGGGTTTTGAATTTCTTGGTGGGTTGACTGCTGACTCTGCAATCACATTCTTCAAAATTCCTATTAAGTTAACAAAAAAACCACTAGACTGAAGGCTGTCGATGGAAAATATGTAAAAAAAGAACTGCTGGAACAGGACTGAGTCTTTTGAGCTTTTTTTCTTGGTGCAGGTACAGGCCCACATAGCAAAGCTGAGGAGACAGTTGAGTATGATTGATGGTTTGCCTCAACAGTCAAAGGCTGCCTCTGGACAGTAGGTCATTTCAAATTTAGTTAGGTAATATAAATGTAGTTAAACCATATGTAAACAGCATTTGTTTTCTGTAACAACTTGCCCTAACTCGATGTGGTTGCTTGATCGCATGCAAAAAGACCTGGTTTTTAATATATTGTAAGACTTTATGGTATTAATCGAGTTTCCTGTATAAGCTAAACATGTTTCAGGTAATTGATTTGCCAATTAGAAACAAATACTGCATGCACTGGAAGCGTATGTGCAGCACGCACTGGACAGGCATCTGGATAGCAGACCACAGGATTCCTTGTTTATACTAGGTGCATGTTCAGTTGGTTGTGGTCTTGCATTCTCTATTTGATTGATTAGATATGAGCATGCTTGTTTACTTGAAAATTTTCAAATTGTCATGACACTCCTGAGACCTTTCTTTCCAGTCCTAAAGCTTTGGACCCAAGGGAGAGGAGGACAAATCGATTCCATACCAAGGTTGGAAATTTTCATTTTCACAATTTAGCTTCTCTCATTTATTATAAACAGTTTGTAGGCAGCAGGCATTAGTTGTGATCATTTAGATGATGAGGGGGCCTAGAAAGGTGGAATGCCATCTTATTGGTCCAGGTATGTCATCTCTGATATTTCTGCAATATATTGCTATTTTTATTTTGATTCTTTTTTATCCTTTGGATAACTGCTGCAACTATGAGCAGATTCTGGCGAGCAATGACAAACAGATCTTGTTTATATTACTAGGGTGGGAGGTGAGAGGAGAGGATAGAAAGCCACTTTAGCTGGAAAGATACAATGCCGTAGGGTTCTTGGAATGATGGTCGACTTGCTTGGATGATCTTTGGTTCTTGGAATGGTGGTCGACTTGCATGGTCTTTTGGATGTTTGACTTGCATACACTGCCTGTGACAATGATGATCAGGCCGTTGCCTTGACAATATCAATTGACGTTGGCTGGTTAGCAGTGAAGGTGATTATGCTCGTCAGTATGTTGGTGGCAGAGGTGGGAAAAAGAGGAAGTAGTTAGACGAAAGAGATGCGGGCGAGAGACGTACTTAGATGAAGAATAAGACCATTGACGTTGGCTGGTTAGCAGTGAAGGGCTGGTTAGCAGTGAAGGTGATTATGCTCGTCAGTATGTTGGTGGCAGAGGCGGGAAAAAGAGGAAGTAGTTAGATGAAAGAGATGTGGGCAAGAGACGTACTTAGATGAAGAATAAGACCATGGTCAAGTGCACACAGTTTAGGAGCCTGTGGACAGAATACAGGAGAGAAGGGTACAACATGAAATTTGCTTTTTTGATATCTGGGTGATCAAGGAGGGTAAGGTTGACTTCTGGAGATAGAAGGAAAAACTACAGAAGTAGAGATCTGCCTTTTGGGTTGTATGTTTGCCTTGTCTGTTGTTCTTGATCTCTCTAGGATTTCATGTTCTTCTGATCCTCAACATTCTTTCTATCAAAGTTTTATCTAGCTAAAGTGATGGGCTAAGAGATTCATATAGGATTATGCTTTGGTCTGTAGTTCTGTTGGCTAGTAGTGTTTTGTAGGTCAATTTTAATGATACTGTATCAAACAACTACTTGTCATCGAGAGTACCAACTCGAGGGAATAGGGAGAGAAAAGATAAGAGGCATGTGATTATTTTCTATTGCAGTAGTAAAAATGTAAAGCAAGTCTGGCAGGCTCACATGAACTAATTTCCAACAACTTTAGGTTTACATCAGACAAACTATTCCTGTTCTGATTGTTACAATTAAACAAAATTAAGTAGGAAGAAATACTTGCGGGCTCACATGAACTAATTTCCAACAACTTTAGGTTTACATCAGACAAACTATTCCTGTTCTGATTATTACAATTAAAAAAATTAAGTAGAAAGAAATACATATTTGACGAGGTTTGATTTGGTTCAGATTTTGCAAATATGCTAGCATATCCCTTGGAGACGACTACCATTTAAAGGTAGTTTGCTTCATATTTAGCTGGCTCATCAGTCCAAAAGCAGGGATCTAAATTTCAGCATCCAACTTAACAAACATTTGTTCGTTTCGATCGGTATGATAATCGAATTTGAAGCATTAGACATGCCCTGAAAGAGAAGCCAAAACAATGGCTTAAAGCATATTACACATGTTTTGACTTGTGAATATCTTGAAGCAAATTTTTGACATATATCCTAATGCATCATCATCTCCCACGTTTTGGTGACGAAAAAGACGTGATTGATTCACTCAATAAAAAGATTAAACTTTATCGTGTAATTTATTGCTGCAGTACGTGAAATTGGCATCCTATAACGTCTTCAATGTCTGATTCCTTTTGTTTGCGTTGCACATCAAAATTTCTTTTTGCAATTATTAATAATATATCTGATTCAAGAAATATAAATTTGATTTTATCTCTACTTTCACAACAAATGGTACTAAGATACAAGAGTAAATATTTTATCGTAAAATCATTGTGTTATTATAATCAGTCCACTTTGATAAACAAAAATCATTCATATTTTTGATAACCGATACTTCAAAAAAATAGCGACTTGTTGGGACGTCACCATTAATCATTGTTATTATTGTAAGATACTAAACGAAAATAATAATTAAATATAACTCTAAACTAGAAGCATAAAAAACTCACATAATAGTAGGTCGACATGAAAACTCACATAAACTACTTCACAAATTTATTTAGTAATAAAACAACAAATTTCACTAGATAAAATATGTATTTACACAATTTGGAACATAATAGGTTCATGATGGCTTAATTCAACTATAATAACATAGTTTAGAGATATAAAACAATGAAAATGAAATTAATGTACTAACGAAAAAAATATAAATAAGAATTTGTATTATGTCTTGCAATTTATATTGATCATGAACCATTTGAGAAATAATTTGACCTTGAATTATATGAATGTAATGATGTTTTAAAATCCCAACGATTATTAATAGCAAACTTGATCTCTCTTCTTTCTTATATATTTGTTCCTTGGATAATGTAACAATCTAGTAGGGTATAGTACAGAGTCGTGGGAGGAACCAATAGTCCTCTTACGAATGCCACCAAATAAAAATGTCTTTGCTAAGAACGGTTAATTGAATTTGAGAGCTATAAGAAGGTAAAATGCCTATACTTAGAATATGCAAATTACGTGTATTTTGCTTATGTAAACTACTAACAACTATTATCTTCGAAAGTCACATTTAAGATAACATCTAGATGGTCACATTTAATAAACGTGTTCGTGGGCTTTATTTTATTTTATTTTACAAGGGATAAGTTGTGATGTTGGGATTTGAATTTAGAAACTTGCTATCAGTTGCCAAATTATAAGTTTTAGATGCTCAACTTTTTTGTAAATAGATTCCCGGATGAAGTTTTGAACTCTTGGTATTTTATAAATAGATTTGGTGTATCATCGTCCAATCAATATTTTATGTGTATAAAAATTAATTAAATAAGATTTTAGCATTTTTGCATCTCAACCTTTGATAAATAGATTTGATACCATCATATATATATATATATATTTCAATCTCTCCTTCAATGAAAAAAAATATCATCTCCCCGCTCCCTTTCTAGTGGGAAAATACACGCAAAAAGTTTCAATTTTGCCAACGGGTAGATACACTACATGCATTAGGGTAAGAAAAGTTAAAAAATCATTGGCTAAGTCGAAGGCATATTATATCAACTCTTTGATCTAATTTGATCTTATTTTAAAGAGTAGAATATAATTGTATTGCTATTTGTGCTCGTTGAGGAGAAATTACACAATATGAAGTGATGAGATGCTTCTTATTTTAATTATTAGAAGTCGACAGACATCTTTCAATGGTAAATTCATGCTTTTAGAATCATTTATTGTTAATATTGTATATCGACGTCTTGGAAAATATGTAGTAGTAGCCCACTTCTCCATATCTAATTATGAAATTTAATAATAACTTTCTAGATAATTTTCTATTAGTTTTCGCATATTTTCGTTAAACTTGAACTTAGTATGTGCTCTCATGGTAACCCAAAAAACTCTCGTCACTTCCTATTACGTACATCATTTATAAATTCTTCGAAAGATGAACAATGTAGTAACCATGAAGCAACCTTGAAATATTTCTTTCACTACTACAAGAATTTTTGAATTTTTATCATTAATGATACTTAAAGAATCATAGTGTGCACCAATACATTTTCTCAAATCAAAATTATTCATATGACTCTCTCCCCTCAATCTTTATTACTCCAAATACGACAAGAAATAACTCGTTACATCTATCAATTGTGATCGCTATCATCAAAACACTAGGATTCTTTCTAGATAAATGTGTTGCATTTATGCTGATAACTAGATGAATGTATTGAAATAACTACACAAATATGCACCACAATGCTCAAAATATTTGATAAAAATGTCTATCCTCTATAGTCATTAAACAAACAATAGTTTCATGGTTGTGAATTTTTAGCTCCCTAGGAAAGGTATTAACTCACTATATGATCCATTAAAGTCTCTATAAACTTAATATAATTTCATGTGCTAGATATGTTTTTCTATAAAAACCTATCACTATAAATCCTTTTTGAATATTTGCAATGATCAACTTTGGAGTATATTGTACATTTGCAAGGACTTATTTTTTTATTTTTTCAACTATAAACTTGCTAGTGCAAATGGATGATCTCGGTTTCCTCTTGGTATATTGCATTGGTGCTCGTTAATGAACTTTGTAATTTGATATGTATCACCTCCATGAGCAACTATCATCCATCAATAATGCTCAATCTTATATCGTTGTTTAAGCTTGTAACTTCCATCATTTTAAAACTCCTTATTATAACATATTCTTGCAAAGCTCTTTTAAACTCTAAAATATCTTTAAACACCTACAAAATGTGAAGCACTTATCTATCAAATATCATAAACAAATTAATATGAACATATTATACATTTCGTAATTTTTGACCTGTCCAATGTATAGTTGATTGATGGTAAATTCATCTTTCATGTGGATAGAGAGAGATAAAGCATTAAGTTAAAATCATCGTCTTATCCTTCAAGAAATGTTTAAACATATATGGATTAAATTTGATAAGCTCACCGACTATATCATGGGCATCAAATATATCACGATATATGTCTTCTTCAACTCCTTTTACTAATCTCTGTTCAACACACTTTCTTCGAATATCTCATAACTATGTTTATTATCATTCATTCAAATATCTTATTTAAATCAAAGTTATTAAGTTTAAAGATGCACAGAAAAAGATCCTTCAATTTGATCTTGAACTTATCACTCCTTATGAAAACAAAGTTTAACTTGGTTGGGTATTGGATGACTACTTCCCAAATTTACTTTTAATTCTGGTATAGACAAAGGTGGTGTTTCATTGAAACAATTTATTTCATCATCTAGAAAAATAAATATTTTATTCAAAAGAGGATCATCGTTGTCATAAGCAACATATATTTAAAAAACATTCAAAAATAATAATATCAAACTAGAAAGATATATTTATCTAATATTATATTTTTTTGTGTTGCGACGAATGATTCGATGATGCACCATGCGATAGGCCAATGCAGGTGGCGCTTTAGCGACATTACAAAGAATGATGTTAAAGCTTCAATGATACTATAAATACTTTACTAATATAATGGTCAATTATGTAGTAATTCAACGAGGTTGTGCAAAGCTAAATGGGGTTACAATGACAAACCTTTGATCACCGAGGCTCTACAAGGCTTCACTTATAGTGATAGTGACCAATAAGAATAAGGATGTCAGTGACAACCACCTCCTAAGATATTGGCGGTGACTAGGCTATAGTTCCACTGCCCCACTAATCATCAAGGATAAATAGATGGCTTTATCGATGGTGACAATGATAAAAACTGGTTGGAAGGAGAGCGATGATGATCGCTGATCATCAAAGCTCAATCGACGGTTATGGCAACGATAACAAGCAGGAAGGTGGAGGATGACGGTGATCAACAAGGTGGCTAACGACGATGACCAATTGATGACGACTAAACTATGGCTCGATTGCCTCACTAATCACCTTGGGTTAGCTGACGACCACGATGATGGTGATTAATGGGAAGGCAATGGTGACCTCTTGCCCCATTGGCGACGATGATTGCAACCACCGAGACTCAACGGGAAGGCGATAATGACCTTCTACCCCATTGGTGATGGTGACTGCAACCTCGAGGCTTGACAAGAAGGTGATGATAGCCTCCTGCCTTGTTAGTGATGACAATTGTGACCATCAAGGCTCAATGAGAAGGTGATGGCCAGGACTCGTTCCACTAATATGTTAGGTTGAGAAACATTGATGGATATCCTAATGGTGAAGGCAATAGTGATGATGACTATTACCAATGGCAAGAAGTATGGCAACATCATTCTTGTTGTATTTATTAAATGAGATATCCCGAGGTAATTTGGAATAAAAGAAGGGGCAACCTAGGCTTAAATTGGATCAAGTCAAATCATTAGTCTTATCTGGTTTATGTCAAACAAACTAGTTCAACCTAAAAAAACCCATAGTCAAACCGGATCAATGAACATTTACTCTCTTTTTCATTTCATAGAGGATATTTTGATCATAGAAAAAAGATATGCTCCTAGGTAAAAATCAAATATGGGGGTGTCATCTAATAAATCTTCATTATTGGGTTTTTTGGGTAAATTATCATAAATATGGAGATTATTATTTGTAATCTTTTATTATTATTATTATTTTATAATCCTATTTTAAAATTTTTAATATCTCTAAATTATCCCTTGTAAATGGATGGAAATATCTTTTTCTTTCTCCTCCTCGTCCTCTCATTTCCTTATCATCACATTCTTTCTCCTCCGTTCTTTCTCCTTGAATGATGGGATTTCGAGATGAGATCGAGCGATGATGAATCATGAGCAAAGACGATTATGAAATAATCATTGCGGTGAAGAAAAATAAGAATAAAATTAATAATGATGGGGTTGTGAATAATAAAATAATATATATTTTAAAAAATATCAATAATAATGGGGTTATCAAAAGAGAAGCCATGAATAAGAAAATTTCACAATATATATATATATATTCTAAAGGATTTTAATATTTGTTCTTTTTCTGCATCTCATCGGTTCGGCTTTGGATATATTTAAAAGGAACCAGATATCTCCCGGTTCTTCTACAAAGCTTCCGGATCTAACTCTCCCTTCCTCCTTCCGCCAATAAGGCGAACTGGTTTCTGGGGTTTCCTTCTCTTCTCTTCTCCATCGGCCCTTTCCCTTTCGATCCGCTCTTTTGGTTTTGGACGTCTCTTAGGGCTTGTTTGTGCTCGATTTTCCCGCTGGATCTCGCCTCCCGGGTGAGTGTTCCTTTCACTCGAATGCTCCTGCATTTTGATTGTATTGCGAATGCGGTCCCTTTGTTTCGGATCCTGGCACCGGATTTTGATCCACTGTGAGGGTTCTGTTGTTCTTTTCATGGTGTTCCTGGATCAGTTCATTGATTGCATGCCGGTGCGTTCTCTTGGAGGTTCTTTATACTCGCCGAATGGATCTTCGTGATGGTGGAGTTCATGGTTTTCTGTTCTATGGCTGGGACTCGTGGATCCGCGCCTTGCCGACGCCAATCCTTTTCTGGTCGTGGGCTTTTTGGCCTGTTGTGTTTCGTTGGGATCTATTAGTTAGTGCCTTGTGAATATTAGGATGATAACTAGGTTGTCATTAGTGGTCGGTTAGGTAATTTGGTTAGGATGATAACAGCCTAATTGGTTAGGCTGTCATTAGATTTTGTCCCGCTTATAAGCTGATGTTTTGTGGCAGTAGCTCATCTTTCTTACTTCTTGTGTGTTCTCTTGCTGGATTTTTTTTTTCTCGTTCCAATATGGCATTTGATAAATTATTTTTTGTTTATTCTGAGAAATCTTTTGCTGGTGGATAATTAGATTTGTTCTGTTCTCGCAGATCATATTTTCTTCAAGAAGGTATCTTCAAACCTGTCATTCCTCTTCGACAATTTAGTATCAGCCAGGAAGGAAAAATATCAGAGGCTTGTTGGAGTTGCAGATCACTGAATTCTGGAGACTCGCTTCACTATTTGTAGCTTGCTGTCGGTTTTTGATATGTTTCACTATGTAGATTAAAAGTTGCCACCATAAGGTCCTTGGAGAATTTTAAATAATCTAGCGTCCCTTACTGGAGCCCTATTTTCAAGATGATGAAGGGAAGAGATGGAGGCGAAAAGAAACACTTGGTCCCATCATTGTGTCTTGCAGTTCTGGTTCTAGTTTTTTTGGTTCTGTACTATGGATCTTTCTTTGGTCCTCAGGGTCAGCATTCTAACTCTGCTTTAGAGTATGGTGGTAAAATTAAGAGATCAATTGGTTGGTCTAATGATGATAATGAAGAGGTAGGCAAATCAAAAGAACCCATTATCACTCAGGAGGATGGAGATTACAATCTTGCACCAAAAAGCTTTCCCGTAAGTGCATTTTGAGCTAGCCATCTGTCTTTCTATTCATCAACGAATCTACAAACTCTAGTTGATTTGTTCTGCTCTTCTAAAGGTCTGTGATGATCGACATTCGGAGCTCATTCCCTGCCTGGATCGAAATCTTATTTACCAAACAAAACTTAAGCTGGATTTGTCTTTGATGGAGCATTACGAGAGACATTGCCCACAACCTGAGAGGTGCTACAACTGCTTGATTCCCCCACCACCAGGCTACAAGGTTGGATATGGAATACCAACAACAAAGATGCCCTTGAACTTGTTCATTCTTTATCCTTTGCATAAGTGAACCATCTTTTGTTCTCTTAGGCTTCGAATAAATGCTTTGTCATTATCATGCTGTAGGTTCCAATAAAGTGGCCAAGGAGCCGAGATGAAGTTTGGCAAGTAAATATTCCCCACACACACCTCGCACATGAGAAGTCTGACCAGAACTGGATGGTTGTCAAGGGAGACAAGATTGTTTTTCCTGGAGGTGGCACTCATTTTCATTATGGAGCTGATAAATATATTCCACACCTTGCAAATGTAAGTCTTCTTTAAACTTGTGATTAATGACATGTAAAACAGAAATGCAGATTGAGTCATTTTAATTTATTAAATTGTTACAGATTTCAGAAATTTACATATTTTTCCAATTCAGGTGCCTTCTGTTTTTTTTTCCTTTTTTATTGTTTTCAGGCTTGCTATTTCATTGAATTCCTTGATGCTTTTAGTAGTTCAGCTTTAAATAAAAAAAATGTTCTTTTTTTGGACCACAGATGCTTAATTTCAAAAATAACATCTTAAACAATGAGGGAAATATCCGGACGGTTTTTGATGTTGGCTGTGGAGTTGCTAGCTTTGGAGGATATCTTTTGTCATCTGATATCATAGCAATGTCTCTAGCACCAAATGATGTTCATCAAAATCAGATCCAATTTGCACTTGAGAGGGGAATTCCTGCTTACCTAGGTGTATTGGGGACAAAGAGACTTCCTTATCCGAGCAGATCTTTTGAATTTGCACATTGTTCTCGGTGTCGAATTGATTGGCTTCAGAGAGATGGGATTCTTCTTCTTGAGTTAGACAGGTTGCTTAGGCCAGGAGGCTATTTTGCTTATTCATCTCCTGAAGCATATGCTCAAGATGAAGAGGACCTCAGGATATGGAAGGAGATGAGTGCACTGGTTGAGCAGATGTGTTGGAAGATTGCTGCCAAAAGGAACCAAACTGTTATATGGGTCAAACCTCTGACAAATGATTGTTATATGAAGAGAGAACCAGGAACTCGACCACCCCTATGCAGATCTGATGATGATCCTGATGCTGTTTGGGGTGTTCCAATGGAGGCTTGTATTACTCCTTACTCTGAACGTGAGTGATCATCTCGTGTGGTCTATTATTATTTTTCTATCCTCTAACATAATTTGAGTTGTTCTTGAGGCTTTCTTTGTTACTTTGTCTTATAGGATCTGTGCACCTTTTATTTTTAACGTGTTTTGGTTTTGGTCTTCAGTAGGGCTGTACTTGACTTTTGCACAACAAATTTTCTACAAAATAAAGCAGCACGCTTTTACATTTATGAATAATCTAAGATATGTTGTGATTAGCCTATGCTGTCTGAGAATATATGACTGGTTTTACAATATGGTCAGATTTTGTTGATTCTGGAACCATGCACCAAGTGGTGACCAACAACTTGGTCTGCAAGTGTTGGAAAATGTGATTAATGTAATTGAATATTTTGTTTCCTATTGTCTACTGGGCAGGCATTTTACGGTACACATCACATATATTATAAGGTGATTTAGCAAGTATTTGTTGTTTCCATGCTTGCGTTGTGTACTTTTTGCTCCTCTTGAATTGGCATTGGAAACCATGGTCGTTATAAGCTTTATCATAAATGTTGTACAATATTTAAACAAATGTTTACTACTTTAGTCTATTACAGAATCAACCTTATAATGGCCCCACATTATATTATAAAAAAAAAACTCATACTTGTTTGTAAAACCTTTGAATAGAAGAGTTTGTAAAATTTTTTGCTTCTTAATCCTAATTATGTATACAAAGTTGTATGCAAAATATTTTCCACCATCTGATTTTTTTTGTTTGATAAAATGTATTGGTGATGCTAAAATGGTGTCACCAGATTGAACTTAGACAAGGTCACTTGGTGACAAAAATTACCTTATTCGGCATATTTGTTTTCATTAGAAGGTTAAGGACTATTTGTTGTCCACTTCAGCTCTTAATATCATTACCTTTCTGTTTTACCTGTGATGGACAGCAAAAATTTCAACAACAGCGGTAGGTAGCAAATACAATGGTTCAAGTGGATAGCCAACACAATAGCAGCAAAATATCTTTTGTTTCATGATGTATCATCATGAGCATAGAGTGACAGTATGATGCTGGTTTGGATCATAGCAAATTGATACTTCAAACTAAGCTCAAAAGGTTTATCACATTAATAAGTGTGTTAAAAACAACTTGATATCTCAAAATGTGAATTGGAAAAAATAAAACTGCACATACTTAGAACCTTTTTTGCTAGTGAGTAGCTTATCTTCTTTCCTGATTATAAGTTATTTCCCTACCAACCTCTTAAAGTTGTAGAATAGTTGCACTTCCCATTGGCATAAATTTTTATCTTGTCATTGTTATTCTGTTTCACACCATTTTGATCGAATAATTAACCTGTAAGGTGACTGGAAAAGATTCTGTACTTTTGTCTTGAATGTTGAAGAAATATATGTTTTATGAGTCTTGTTAACTCTTGGTATCCAAATGCTTGTTAGATAATGAATTTAAATATTAATACATAATCTTATTACTTCAAAATCTTTAGAGAAAATATATGGTGGCTTGTTAGTTTCATTGTTTCTGATAAAGAACTTAGCTATTCCTACATAGTCTTGTTACTTCAAAGTTTTTAACGATAAGTCTGGTTTTGACAAATTTTCCTTTTTGCAGAGAACCAAAGAGATGGGGGAAGTGGATTGGCTCCTTGGCCATCTCGCTTAATTACCCCACCTCCACGCCTTGCTGACCTTGGTATTTCAAAAGACATGTTTGAAAAGGACATGGTAAATAACATTGTGTATCATTTGTGACTTCCAATTATTAATGGTTGCAATTTGGTATGCTTCTAGGTGCACCTACAATTATGAAAGTGCAACATACAAATGATCTTTGAAACAGTAGAATTTATTTTCTGATATACACATAATTCACAGGAAATTTGGCAACAGAGAGTTGAGAATTACTGGAGCCTCTTTGGTTCAAAGATACGGCCAAATACGCTGAGAAACTTGATGGATATGAATGCTAACATGGGATCATTTGCTGCTGCACTCAAAGATGAGCCTGTTTGGGTTATGAATGTTGTACCAGAAGATGGACCAAACACCCTCAAGATTATTTATGACAGAGGACTGATAGGCACTGTGCATGACTGGTAAGCTTCTGTTGCTGATATAAAGCGGTTGCTTTGGAGTCAGGTCGGCAATACCGACGTGTACCGCCCGTACCGGGCGGTACGTACCGGGCGGTACGTACCGGTCCGACAGGATACCGGTACGCGGACCGCCCGCTACCGGGCGGTACACCTCAAAAACCCTCGTATCGAGTGATACGGGGCAAAATCGGGCGGTAACGGTCGAAATTTCGACCGTTACCGCCCGAACTCGACAAGGTACTGGTCAAGTTTATGAGCGGAAGGGGAAGGGGAAGGGGAAGGCAGTGGATGAATATGAACAAATACGACAGAGCATACATGATATAGACACAGAAAGAGGCGCATCGTATTATGGAGAATTATACGGGCAACAACAATATGGTGATAGTTGGTCATCCTTCTCTGAGCAACAGCATGATACAGAACAGCACCAATATATGCCTCAAGAGCTGCCTCGG
Source organism: Musa itinerans (assembly GCA_001649415.1). Lineage (NCBI taxonomy): Eukaryota > Viridiplantae > Streptophyta > Magnoliopsida > Zingiberales > Musaceae > Musa > Musa itinerans. The sequence continues at coordinate 252,318 of LVTN01000090.1, read as the reverse complement.
ACAAATATGATTCATGACGATCAGTCTACGATCAGCACCACATTGATGCATCAATGGCACACGGTGTATCAATACACTATGTCATGGGATCAATTTCATGATTGGGTCCAACAAACGTATAATATTGATATGTATCGGATCGAGGACCCCGATCCACCACCCGTGGAAGCTCGTCGTTCGTTTTGGTGGTAGAACAACAATCAGGTATATCTAGATATGTGATAATTTATTTCATTTGAATTTTAGAGTTTATATTGTAACAAAATAGTCTAACAATTCAACTAATTTTTCTGTAGATACTTCAATCTATAACGGACTGAAATACGAACCTCGAACAAGACTATCTCAAAGCCTGAAAAAGATATGTGATACTATCTTTACCAAGGTAGGCAATACCGATGTGTACTCCGGTACGGTACGATTTTGCGGACCTTGATCTTTACCTAATTTACATTGATTTTGCTAAACTTATACTATTACTATATTTATTTGTAACTTGAAAACCCTATCCTAACTTTTTTTTCTAATTTTCAAGTATTTTGGAGGGATAAATCGGTAAAATCAGGTGTACCGCTCGGTACACCTCGGTATACCGGTCGGTACACCCGTACCGTACCGTACCGAGGCCGGGTCGAAACTCCGGTACGGTACGGTTCGGCGGACCTTGCTTTGGACTATGGATTTTATGACCATTTAGTAAAGACCTAGATTTAACTGGTTTTGTATTATTCCTACATCTATCTTTGCTAATAGTCGTTGGTGGTAAAGGTGCTTTGAAAAGTTTATCTGCTAGTTTATTACTAGGTTTCTGATTTTAGCTACCTGATTTCATTTGAATGATGCTTGATAGCCTCAAAATGCAGATATCTTGCAGGAATGAAATTTTGAAACTAAGCCAAGTTATTTCACTATGCATACATGCATGCCATTTTCATGTTAGAGTGCCTTCTTTGGAATTTCTGGTGTTCCAACTGAGAATAACTTTCAAGTGTTCTTTCTTGGTTTCTATGTAATAATGTATTCTTCAAGCAACTGAACTCTGTCTACCACAGCCCATTCTGTATGCTTGTGTAATGTCAGAATGACCTATAGATTGATTGGTTTCTGAGTGTTTCTGAACTACCATAGGGAAACTTCAAAGAATGAGCTAATTTTTGGAGTTAAAAAATGACTGCACTAGGAGCCTCAGTTAATCTTTATGGCAACCTATTGCCTCTCTCTGCTTTGACTTTTCCTTCTGAAGCTGAAATGTGTAAAATTCTTTCACTATTTTGTTTTCATTATTTCATAATGTTCCCCAGTATCTACTATTTTTCTTGTGTTTTCTATCCAGCACCCCCTAATTTGAAGCTAAAAGTATTCTGAAGAACTTCCTGGAATTTGTTCTTATTTGACTTTGTTCACATCTTCTGTAACCCGATGTAATGATTGAACCGTTCCTTAGGTTGTTGTTGCCTTAGTTCAAAGGTTGCTAATATACGTCATGCTGATTTTGCATGTATATTTGAGGTTTTTTTTTGTTAAATGAAATCCATTTTAATTGCTGAATATGGCAAGGAAAGAACTAGGTCCACATCATGGAATGTTCATATTTCATGGATTTGTCATTTTTCCTACTTCACTTCCTCTTTGCTGTTGTTTATGGTGGCTGGCCTTGTTACATTGGGGAAGCCATTGTGCAACATTGTCTTTATATTTGTCCAGAAGATCGATAATACAGTCGATAACAACTTGTTTTTTCTTTGATTTTTTTTTTTTTACTGATCATCCTCAAATCTCAACAGGTGTGAGGCATTTTCAACATACCCTCGAACGTATGATCTCCTTCATGCTTGGACTGTTTTTTCTGACATCGAGAAGAAAGGGTGCAGCGCTGAAGACCTGCTTATTGAGATGGATCGAATCCTAAGGCCAAATGGTTTTGTAATTGTCCGGGACAGGAGGCCAGTCGCAGAGTTCATCAAGAAGTATCTTACAGCAGTGCACTGGGAATCACTGGCTGTTGTGGATGCTGAATCCAATTCAGATTTGGAGGACAGAGAAGTCATTCTTTTGATACAGAAAAAGATGTGGCTGATAGATGGAAGCACCAAGGAGTCGGGCATCATAAAACACTAAAAACTCTGTGGAATTTGGCCAAACATGATTCACATTGGAAGTTGAGACATTACAGCTTGTCATTGTTGTCAAGGTCCGTAATATCGTACCGTACCGGAGTTTCGATCTAGGTTCGGTATGGTACGATATGGGTGTACCGAGCGGTACATTCAGGTGTACCGAGCACTGTAGCACTACTATATATTACTACAGTGCTGCAGTGCTCTGCTACAGTGCTGTAGTACTCTGCTATAGTGCACTGCTACGCACTGTAGTACTATACCGGTCGTACCGTCCGGTACCGGATGGTTCGTATATCGGTAATCTGTCGAATCGATACGTACCATCCGATACGGGCGGTACATATCGAAACGGCAGACCTTGGTTGTCTGTAAGTCAACTTTTTTTTTCTCGTGGATCAACAGCAAAAATTATTTTAGAGCGTTTTTTTTTTAACATTACAAAATGCTGAACAGCTTACTCCCGAGATTGTAAGTGTGGCTGTATGTATAGCATACCGGAGATGCAATTGTAATCTTATGGTATGTCACCCCACTGTGCCCTACTTGAAACGCATTTATGGCTGTGTTGTCGGTGATGGAGCATAAATGTGACGCCAACGGCAAGCTGTTCCCAATGTCCCAAAGGCAACACCTTTCCTGTCGTATCTTTTCCTTACAGGGTGGGAACAGACCTGTCTCTAGCCCACTAGATTATTAGCAAACAGAGCTCATTTTTCTCAACTACTTTATTGGCAGGCACAATGAGAAAGGCATGCCACTTTACTCTGATACTAGCTAGATCTGTTCTAGATAACAAAAGAATAAATCAAATGGACAGGAAAAGAAAACTCTTTGATACACTCTATGGCTGTGTTGGGATAATAATATATCATCACTTAACATGGAGCAAGTGCCTTCCCCGACAGATGGTTGTAAACAGTGTGTTTTATTTTCTTCGTGGAGTGGAGAACAGGCAAAACAGCTGCCATTGCCAAAGAGATTGTCATCATCTCTTGGGCTATTTGTTAGTGCATGCAATTATGCCCCGGTATATTGGGGCACTCTCCATGATTTGAGACACGGAGTCCCTTTCAGCTAGAGGTTGGGACCTTCACCAGTCTAAAAAGTAAAGGCATTGTGAAGTCTGGCATGCTGTTCTATGAAGTATCATGTTATGCAGCAAAAGACGAATGAACGGAAGGAATCTCATATTTATAGCGCACCCTTTTTGTTTTAATTGCCAACTCCCATCCCACCATATAAAATTCTGATTAAGGTTGTGAGACTGGGGATATGACTGACGTTGCTGATGTTACTTACATGACGTATCAAGAATAGATGCTGTTGTCATATTTCACAATGGATGGTCCAACGTGGAAGATCTAATGAATCTCTGCGCATCTTCATGATACGATTAAGGTTTTTTTTTTTCTTGGCAAAAGTATGTTATATAACAAGATTTGATCCTACGACATCTGAAAGGTGTGATAAATTCTTTACTAATTAAGTTAGATAGTATCTTTTACTTTAAATTTAAATTTGTAAGATGAGTGCATCACCATGGGATTAATATTTTAAATATAAAATTAATAAGATGAGATTGAATAGTCAACTAAGTTAGTTATATCACAATTAGACTATTAAATGAGTTTTTTTGAACCCTCAAATAAGTGAGTCAAATATATTGCAACCAAACAAATATTTTTAGTGTCGATAGTGAAAGTGTTCAACCCAATCAAGGTTTGTCATGTGGTAGCCTAGTCGACGCAAGGAGGCTAGGACCCAATCAATAAACATGCCATATGAATATCAATTCAACATAAAATGCTAGAGGAATATTCAGACCATATCATATTCTTTCCAATTGGGCCAATTATTAAAGGCTCGTTGGACCATAGTAATCAAACTCAATTATTGCTTACTCTCAACTTTTACCTCGTTCCATCACTAACTTAGAGTGTTAGTATGACCATGTCAGGAACCTCACCTGCCTTCGGTCGGTATTAGTTCAAATGCTCAAACCTCTCTTGATCACAACGAAAGAATTTTACACATACGGGTTTAAACCAAATTAGATTGATTTAGTTATCACCAACATTTCTTATAATATTTTAGTACTGAAAGAAAGGCTCACACGTTGTAAGAGCATCATCTCATTGACTCACTCGATAAGTGCTTTAGCAATGGCGCTCCACCTTCAACCCACAACACATTCACCAATGGTAGACAACAACAGTTCACGTTGCCAACCTTTGACACTTCCACCTCGACATAAACCTCTCTATAGTATTGATGGTTGTTCAATGATCCTAGTTTCTCTCCTTCAATGGAAATTCCCACCCACATGATAGTCCCTTTGAAGTCTTCTTAAGTCGCACCAAGTAGGTTCAAATGCTATCTGATAGTGATGTAGTTTGTCATCCCCCTCATCCCTCAGCTAAGATAATCAAGAGCATCTCCAACTCCTCAACAACCGACACCCACTCCAATGCTTGTCAAGATGCCTTAATCAACCATGACTCTTGTTTCCCTAGACTACGCATGGCCAATAGATCACCCCTCAAATGGAGCCCCACGATCTCCTATTGTTGATGTCAATGGGCCTCATCACCTTCGGTAGGCAGCTCTCATGTTAGAGGTGTAACACCCCACTCTTAGTTTCATCCATACCATATATGCATGATTAAGGGTAAGATACTGCATTTTAATTTTTATTATTTTTATCACTAGAAATGTAGTGGAAAGTAGAAAATCTTAAAACTTAAAATATGCTTACTAAATAAAATTATAAAGTTTCCCCTCTACATAATATTTTTGACACGTGTGTAATTATAATATCTAACTAAAGAAAAGTACAAATAGAATATGTCTAAAATTTTCATACACAAAATGCCCATAGGTCATCATCCATGTTTATGGTATGGGCTTGCACGTGCTCACTTCTCTACCCAATCACTTGGGTGAAATGCTAGTATCCTTACCTACAAAATAGGGTCCATAGTGAGTAATCACTCAGTAAGTATAAATCTTTATAACTTTATTTATATGAACATACATCATGTCATATATACAACATTTCAAAATGATAAACATAAGACATTTAATGATAAACTTCTCATTCACCGAGGTATAGGATATCCTATCAATGTTTGCCCTTTCTATAGGAGTCTTTGGGGACATACTCCTAGAAAGTGATATTCTATGTCTCATCGGTATGAGACATCTCTTGAAATTTTTCATGTCAAACCTTTTGGCAATAGTGTCTATGTATATAGACTGGGACAAGCCAGTCATCCTCTTGGATCTATCTTTATAGATTCGAATCCCCAAGATATATAATGCTTCCCCTAAGTCCTTCATAAAGAAATCTCTATATAGCCAAGTCTTCATTGTAGAGAGCACTCCTACGTTATTCCCAATTATTATGATGTTATCCACATATAACACCAAAAAGGTAATAGCGCTCCCACTTACCTTCCTGTACACATAAGGCTCATCTTCATTTTTAACGAAGTCATAAGATCTGATCGCCTCATCAAATCTACATACCTTATTTAGACTCTCATTGGATGAGAATCCCTTATGTTGTATCATATATATATCCTCCTCGAGGTTACTATTGAGGAACGTAATTTTTCATCCAATGTTGATTATAGCAAGTCTACTAGATCTTATAGTCATAGTATATTTCAATTGTCAACAGAATTTAGATGGACTTTAGTATGGCTACAGGTAAGAAGGTTTCATAGTCAATACATTGCCTTTGACGATACCCCTTAGCCACTAGCCTTACTTTATAGGTCTCCACTTTTTCATTTACTCTAATATTCTTCTTAAGAATCCACTTACAACAAATGGGTACAATACTCTTAGGTGCATCAACTAAGTTCTAAACCTTGTTGGAGTATGTGGAACCCATCTCGAAATTCATGGCTTCTTATAACTTTCTAGAGTCTATACTCGTAATAGCTTCCTCGTAGGTTTAAGAATCAATATCCTCAACATCCTCTCCTATGATGTTCTATATATCTCTCAAGAGGAGAAGATACTCTATTGGACCTACACAAAGTTGAAACTTGTATGCTATGTACCTGAATAGATTTGGGTTGCAGAATGGTACTTGAGCTAGGTTCTCTAACCTCATTTAACTCTATCACGCTTTCATTATCTCCACTAAGAATGTGTTCCTTCTTAAGGAACACTGCCCTCTTGGCTAAAAGATCTTTTGGTCCTTAGGTTGATAGAAATAATACTTATAAGTTTCCTTGTGGTATCATATGAAATTACACCATTTCGTCTAGGATTCCAACTTGTCAGTGTTGTGTCTCCTAACATAGGTAGGACAACCCCAAATATTAATAATCTTAAGATCGTGCTTCTTCCTTTTTTATATCTCATATGGTGTATATACTACCAACTTAGTTATAACTCTATTCAGAAGGTAAGTTGCGGACTATAAGGTGTATCCCTAGAATGAGATGGATAGGTCAACGAAACTCATCATGGATTACACTATGTCTAACAGTGTGCAATTCTTCTTTCTAATACACCATTGAGCCGAGGTGTATAAGGAGGTGTCCATTGGGATTGAATCTTATAGTCCTTGAGGAACTAGGTGAACTCTATACTAAGTACTCACATTCTCGATCTGATCAAAGAGTCTTGATACTATTTTCAGTTTGATTTTTTATCTCATTCTTATATTCCCTGAATTTCTTAAAGGTCTTGGACTTGTACTTCATCAAGTATATATGTTCATACCTTAAGAAATTATCAATAAATGTGATGAAGTAAGAGTAACCTCCTATAGCTGGAGTTGACATAGGACCACATATATCACTATGTATGAGTTCTAGTAACTCAGTGACTCTGTATCCAATTCCACTAAATGGAGAGTTTGTCAATTTTTTATAAAGGCAAGACTCACAAGTCGCATATGACTCATAATTGAATGGATCTAGGCATCTATCCTTCAGTAACTTTTGGATTTTTTTTTCATGGATGTGACCAAGCCTATAATGTCATAGGTATGCACTAGTCACCTCATCTTATTTCCTTTTGGACATACTTATATTCATAATACATTGGGTAATATCTAGCACAAATAAATCATTATGCAATGTTCCTATACTGATGATCTTATCATCTAATATTATTGAGCAATCATTATTCTCATAAACTAATTTATATCCACTAATTGTTAAACATGAAATGGAAATAATATTTTTGATAATAGATGAAATGAAATAACATGCATTCAATGCAATAGTAGCTCCACTAGGCAGATATAGGGTGACCTCGCCAATAACCACTACAATAACTTTTGCTTCATTGTCTATCTTGAGGTCTATCTCATCTCTCGTCAATCTCTTAAGACTTGTCAGAACCTACAATGAATTGCAAATATGATAAGCACTGCTAGTATCCAATACTCATGTATTATCATAAGAATCTAACAAATGGAAACTAATCATAAATGTACCTAAAGCTTCTCTAAGCTTCTATTTTGCCTTCTCTATAAGGCATTCTTCATAGTTCCTCTTATAGTACCCATCTTTGCCACAATGGAACCATTAACCTTTGTTCTTTGTCGGGTGCTTCTTAGCAACTTTTGCTTACCCAATTTACCATTGCCCTTGCCCTTCTTAAGGGACTTCTCTATATTCTTTTTTTTTTTGTCTCACTAGCATAGAGAGCTAGCTTCTCTTTTTATAGGTACTCTCTACCTCTCTCAATATATTGAGGAGCTCAGGGAGAATCACCTCAAGCTTATTCATGTTAAAATTCATAATTAACTAAGAAAAGAAGTTTGGTAGGGACTAAAATATAAGATCCACACATAAGTTATCCTCTATGACCTAACCTAGACCCGTGAGCTTCTCTATCTACTTAATCATCTTAAGGATATGATTCTAAACTAGTGTCCCCTTAGTCACCCTAATGCAAAAGAAATTTTTAGATCTCATATCACTGAGTTCTTCCATGTTCCTCAACCCACATTAGTATTTGACTAAAAGATTATCAATCTTCCCAAATTGTAGGAGCCACCTTCAAATCATCCCATTTTACCTAAAAGGGCTCACTCTCCTTAGTGTGCTCTGAAGCCATCTCAAATGTTATTTTCCTTATTATGACCTTCCACTCTATGTAAGGCTTTTTGGTAGAAGGTTTATCAATAGGAGTGGCTCTCGGGGCTCCGAGTGCCACTAAAGGGGTTGATTACTCGAGAATCACTGAGGTAATAATGATAGCCGAGGAAGGAGCGGAGGGAGTAGGGGCACTAGTGATTGGAGCAGATGAGGTCGTTCCCCTCTTCTTTATTGTAAAGAGATTCATTATTACAAAGAGTGAAGAAACAAGCTATGGATCAATAAAGCAAAGAACATGAGAAAAAGATAGGGGAAAAGATAGAGTTTAGATCATACCTTAAGGTGTCAAGCTCAAGCCAAAGTCAAGCTAGTCATCATCTATCATTTTCATGACTAAAGAAGATGATTAAACATTCGCCAGCCAAAGCACCTGACCCTTCTCCTTGACGGTGAAGGGAGAGGAGTTATTGATAATATGTGTCAACTAGTTGAGACATACTCAATATTTTAATTGTAAAACTGATACCTAATCTAGTATAGGCTTGAGTATATAATAGACTTCCAATTGCATATACATAAAAAATATTTTTCTCTACCTTATTTTTTTTAATTATTTTAAAAATACTTATTTTGATTGAAATTTTTATTTTTATCATTTGTCAAACAAAATTGTAAACTAAATCTCTTTGAGACTCGATTAAGATATATTTTTACAAAGTCCTAATAATTATTGAGATTTATCTCTTAATATCTTAATGCTAATAACATAAGATGTCTCATTCATATTAATCATTTTAAAATTATTAGTGAGAAATTTATTAGTTCAGTATAATAAACCAAAATCACTATTGACAAGTAAAATATTATCCATATATAGGACTAATATAATAAACTTGCTCTCATTGATCTTCAAATATAAATACTAATCAACAGTATGTTTTTTAAATTTGAAGAAAGTAATGATATCAAAAAAACTGTATATACTATTATTTAAAATCTTGTTTAAGGTCATAAATAGATTTCTTAAATTTGTATACCTGATTTTATATTTCTTTCATTTTAATTGTGAATCATTTAGGTTAACCTATATAAATCTAGATCCTCATCCAAAAAACTTATTTTTCACATCTATATGATGAAACTCAAAATCATAATGAGTTGTTGATATTACCATGATTTTTAATGAATTTATTTAAAAATTAAAAAAATATCTTATTATGATTGATGCATTCTTTATAAGTAAAATCTTTGACAATAAGTCTAGTCGTTATATCATCGATATTTTCTTTTGACTCATGTTTATGTAATAGACTCTTTTATATTTATTGGACAATTCGATGAGTTCCCAAACACTATTTTAGTATATTGATTTTAACTTTTCTTTTATTATATTATACCACTCTTAAGAATTATTACTTTTAAAAATAATGAGAGATCTTTTTTATTCATATATCATAATTTGATTCCTTTTAGATGTACCACATAATCAATAAAAATGGTAAGTCTCATTTTCCTTTAAGATATTCTCAAAACTATCGATTGTGATTATTTTATAAGTTCATCAGTATTGATAGTAACATCACATAGGAGATCATTAATATTATTTTGTTGTTCACCCTCATCAATTCTTTCAGTGAGTTGAGGAAAAACAACCTATTAAATAGAAAACAATAAAGAAGTATCAACATGTATCTCCTCTATATCAAAAATTAATCTTTCAAGATATTTTACTCCCACTGATTCATTATTTTCTAGAAATCCTATATTATCATATTCAACTATCCTCGTACTATGATTAAAAATAATAAAATATATACCTCTTTGAATTTTTTTGATAACCAATAAAATATCCAAAATAGTTCCTAAACCTAATTTCTTTTCTTGTGATTTAAAATTTTTTTGCTTTATACAACAATCTCAAAGACCTAAATGCCTTACATTGAGTTTTCTACTAATCTATAACTTAAAAGAGTTGATGTAACTAACTTACTATGAACCCTATCTAAGATATATATAATCATTCTTAGAGCTTCCTCTCACATTAATTCAAGTACATAAGAATATTTTATCAAACTCTCATAATAGTATGATTTTACCTTTCAATAATCTTATTATACTATAGTACATTTGGTAAAATATACTAAGCACAAATACCCCGCTTTTATAAGAATATAACAAAAGAACCAAAATTATGATCAAATTTATCATAATTACTATAAAATTTACCTTTTTATCAAATTTGATAATTTTTAACTTTTTTAATCTAATTATCTCTTGATTTTATTTATATACATATAAAGATATTAACAACCTGATATCTTAGCTAGTCATATCTTAATAGGGAATCTATAAAGGTGATAAAATATCTCTCTATATCAAAACAAGAAATGCCAAGTGACCTATAGATATAAGCATATATAATCTCAAAGAGTTCATAAAACTATGTTTCATTCCAACATTTTATTTATAAATTTAAGATTCATATTAATTCTATATAGATCATCATATACAATTCAAAGGTTAACTTTTATATGTTGAGTTTATAAACATAAAAAAGAGAAATAATATCCTGACTATTAAATCTCATATTTTGATGATAAAATCAATTAATAAGTGTTTATGATTTAATCTGCGTTTTGTGTGACGCATGATGCTTCGATCAGGATGAGATAATTAAAGCAGGAAGAATCATGTTGTTGCTAGTCATAGATGCCCAGTAAGCCAATCACGTGAGTGATGGCACGTGTGACTTGATACAAAATCTTTTTTGCTTATTATATTTTGGCATATATCACTTTATATTAACTATTGCATATACATATATATATATATATATATATATATGTGTGTGTGTGTGTGTGTATATTATGATGTCCTTGGATTTGTGCAATGAGAATCGGATCGTGATGAGATCACGATAATGAGATCGATTCACCTTTAAACACAAATCATAAATAATTCCAGTCATAGGTTGCTCGAGAGGGACATCGTGATAACCGGACAGACTGGTGTGCTGTATGCCCATCAATATGATGGATGCAACTGGTCTCATAGCTGCTTGTGTGGGGACACTAGGGATACGGTACAAGTGCTCATTGGAGAATGAGTTCACTGATTGATCCGCTTACGAAATGCTGGATGGTTGATAATGTCTTATTGTTAGACATTAATTCTGTAGTCCTAGTGGTGTATCTGGTCCTTAGACTTGAGACACCAAAGATGTCTTGTATGAGTGCTCCACTCTTTGATACCAGACTTATAGGTTTGGCTGTCCCAGATCTAGTACAACTGGTCATTGGGAGTGGCAATCGACCTTACGATGGCTATTAAGTGTCAATAGAGGATCTTCCACTCTTGGCGTTATGAGAGGAATATCTCATGTGTTCTTGCTCAGACAAATCCCTAGCCATGGTCATTCGGGTTGAGAGAGAAAGAGTTCTCCGGGAGAATCCGATTAGAGCGAGACTCGAGTAAAAACTGTATGGGTCTGACGACACCATGCTCGATATACGGTCTCTGAGATATTAGATGGACGAGGGACTATAGGTACACGGTAACTGAGGACAGACAGGTCCAATGGATTAGATTTTCCTGTATCGTCTAGGGACTACGGCGTAGTGGCCTAGTACATCCGTAGTCGATGAGTCGAGTGAATTATTACATAGATAATAATTCACTAAGTTAGAAAGAGTTCTGACAGGTATGACTCACGGCCAGCTCGATATTGGGCCTAGAGGGTCACACACATATGGTAGGCATTGCGATGAGTAGAGGTTCGGATATGAGATATCTGTCGGACCTCTTGTCTTATTGGATATCCAATAAGCCCCTAAATTATTGGATCCCATAGATGAGATCCAATAAGAGCTCATGAGAGATTATTGGATAGAGATCCACTAATCTAAAAGGCTTGGATAATTGGATACAGATCCAATACCCACTAGGGGAGGATCCATTAGGGTTTGACAGGGGACCTCTATAAATAGGAGAGATTCAGAGCCTCATAGGCTAGAGCCTTTGCTTGCCTCTCCTATTCTCCTCCCCCTCTCCACCTCAGAGCAGGCCTAGATTTTTGAGGAGCGTCGTCGCAGCCCTACCGTGTGGATCACCACTAGAGAGGAGGACGCTTGACCTCCTTCACCCTCTCCTAAAGATCTACAAGGAAACAGGGATATACGATCTCCCTAGGTAACACAATCTATTTTATACGTAGTTTTAAGTTTCACGGATTTTGCGCATCAATCTTCGCACAACGATGAACATCTCTTTGGGAATAGAGGATTTTGTTTTCTTGTTCTTTCGCTATGCATGTGATGTCACCCCCAAGATTTTCCAACAGTTGTGCTGAGGGAAAACATGCTAGAAGATTGGATGTCGAACCGATGAATCGGTCGACGTATCGACAGAAGGCTTCGGGCCATGGATTCGAGCATTGAGCTAAGAAGAGGGATATTGCACCAAGAATATTGGAGTTGCAGAGTCAACTGGCCGATTGGGCAATAGGCCGCAAGAGAGGACGATGTGCCGAAGAATCGGATGAAGCGTTGAAGGACCAATAACATGCCGAACAACATGATTCATGCTTAGTATTAATTGTCTAGATCGAAGTATGTTTTTATATGTGTAGGATTAACTACGATAGCAAGACATAAAGCAAAATGAAGTCCTGGAGTCAAGAACGTGATTTCGTTGGGAGTTCGAGAGTTAGACGGAAGTCCGAACGTTCGTCGGAAGTTCTGTCAAAAAGTCTAGGAGCTTGCCAAAGAAGCTTGTCGGAACTCGCCAAGAAGATCGTTATGAAGTCCAGGAGCTTGTCGGGAGTCTGTAGGAATATTACCGGGAGATTATCGGGAGTTCGTCGAAAGATCGTCGGAAGCTCGCTAGAAGAAACGTAGACTTACAGACTTGTTTAGATTAATTATGCCTTAGATTTCGTAGTTAGCACGTAATTAGATTTGGATTTGGGCCAACCCAATTAGGAGCTAGTTGGGCCCATGTAAGGACTGTGTTGGGTCCAATGAGAGGCCCAAATAATGTCCTAAGAAGTGGCACCATCGTGGCACAGTCTCCGAGACTGTGTCAAGCGGTGGTACCGCCAATCTAGGCTGTGGTACCACCCCTGGCAGGGTGTCAAGCGGTGGTACCACCAATCTGGGCGGTGGTACCGCCCCTGACAGGTTGTCAGGCAATAGTACCACCCAGTGCAATGTCAGTGTCAGACCGACACTAGCGGTGGTACCGCCCGTACCCAGGAAACCCGGGATGAGATATTTTTAGGCTCCAAGTTTGAATCAACTTGAGGCCTATAAATACTCCTCTCATCCCTGGTTAACAAATACAAGCACAAAGAGTTTAAAAGTGAAGAAACGTTGTTGCAATCTCTTATGAGAATCCTCCTCTAGTCTAAGATTAGAATTCTATTTAGAGAGGAGTGTGTGTGCTTATAAAGATCGACTCCTAAACCTATGAAAAGGAGAAGAGAGGTGTAAAAAGGAGGTTGATCTTTGCCTATTAAAGGAAGATCGATAGTGGATGCCGATGGCCTCGACGGAAGAGGAATCGACGAAGTGGATGTAGGTTACAACAACCAAACCACTCTAAAATCTGGTTTGCATTTCTATTTATGTAATTTATCTTTACTGCAAACCTCTTTAATTGCTTACTGCCTTCAATACATTTACGAACAGGTTTCAAGTTAAGAACTTTACAAAACGGTTTTTGTCGGTATCGGTTTTAATCGAAATAAAAAGTTTTGAAGACATTTTAAATTTTTAGAATTATAGGAACATAACATGCATCCTCATTATCTATCAAATGAATCATCTCTAAGCATAGTTAATAAGTATCAACTACTATCTCTTTCACTTTAAGATAATTCCTTAAAATGATGAATATTTTATTCTCTTTTAGTTTCTATAATAAATTGAATCTCTATTATTAGTAATATATGTTGAAGTGCTAGAATCAATCTACTAAGTATTAGAAAAAAAAATCTATAATATTTGATTTGAAATATATAAGGATCAAACTTATACTTTTTCTTCTCAAACCAAAGTTCATAGTTCTTCTTCACATGATCTTCCTTACCATAAAAGTAGCATTTTACTATAAAAAATTTTCTCTTATGAGTTTATATAGTATTTATAAACTTAAGTGATTTATGCTTTGAATTTTTTTTATTATTACTCACTCCTTGAGTAGTATTTAAAATATTATCAATCGTTCATACTTTAATTTTAATTTTTTCTTAACACTTATTACTAATAAACTCATTGAAGTTTCACTTATCTTTAATTTTATTATAGTAAAATTTAAATGGGCCAAACTAAAAGAAATATAATTAAAAATAAATTTTACAAGAAAAGTCTTAATTACATTCATACTCAATGTTTTTAAACTAATAGCTTTGTTAGCTATATTAAAGATATAATCTTATATACTAAATTTCAGTCAATATATCGGCTAATGACTTATTAGTAAATTTAAATTGATCTTTAAAATATTTCAATGTGCTAGTTGTATACTATAATGAAATCTAAATATTACTAATAAGTTTAATAAAATTGAGTCTTTTAAACCTTTCCTAATCATATATCTCAATTATTTGTTTTATAAAATTTTCAAAGTGAAGTCTATCCTTTCAACTAGTTTGATCAAGGTCTAACATACCTATTGTAAATTACATATTCTTAAGTCATTTATAATAATTTAATCAAAAAATTATAGAATATTAATAATAATTTAATCCAAAAAAATACTCAACCAATACTTAGAGATTTCGCGAGGGAAAGAAGCTAACAAATATATGTAAAGTATTTGATTTAACAAACACAACTCTAATAATAATTATAAGTATACAAATTATTTTTATGCTACTATTATAAAAAAAACTTTAATGACAAAATATGAAATCAAATAATAATATATTAAATTTACGATGTATACATTTCGATGTTATTCAGAAAGCTTTTATCTGATCTACTAGCGCACTGTTGTCGGATCTGAAAACTATATCGATACCGATCTGTAAGGAGAACTAAACTTGACTTATTCTTTTTTCATATTCTTCGTAGAACTACTATAAGTAATAGATTAGAATCACTATAAACAATGGATTAGAGACAAAGAGGAGATGAGAGAAGATTATAACCTCATATATTCTTGTTAAGTCCCTAGGATGTCATATATATTTATAGATGAGAGCATAAGATATCGGATAAAAAATTATAAGAGTCCATCTCATCAAGATTATCTCTTAAAAATTTTTATTATAATTAATTTTTTATTGAGGGATAATTATAATTAAAATTTAATTATATTTATGATATATCTTAGTTAATTATATAAAACCATATGATAAAAAAATTGATGAACTCGAAAGTAATTAGGTAAACTCCATCATCCCATGTCATGTGCTGTAAGAATCACTCGGAGTGGCTCGATTGACAAGCACTAATATTTTGCTAGGAGTTACTTTTTGACGGGCATCATCACTTTGTTAGGACCCACTCCTTATAAATCTGAACGAAAGAGTAGAGGATATATGACGTAACTCTTTCCTTTTTATAAAATACCACCTCCATACTATAACTAATGACCATCACAATTTGATGATAACACCAACTATACTGAGACATTTTTACATTTCTCATACTCTCTTTGAGCTCAAGAAGCCCTTAATCTCCTTCGATAACACTAAAGAAACATTTGACTCCTTCTTTATTTTTTAAAATAGTTTTTAGAAAATATTCATATTTTAAATATATTTCAATCGATATCTATATTTTATCTTTTTTAAACCACATCTTTAATTAAAAAAAATCTAAATTATCTCTTATTTTTTTTACTTTTTATAATATTTTAATTTATTATAGTATTTTGATCTTCATAATAAAAATATTATAAAATTTATTTAAAAATATTATAATAATTCATGAGTAATGATAATCGGATAGACATAATATGATGTTTGTTATAATGTCTTTATATAATATTTATGATATTTTTAGTATATTAATATAATATTATAAATATTATTAAAAATACTGTAAATGAATTAATTGAAAATATTATAACAGTTAAAAAATAATAATAAAAAATATTTTTTAAAAAAAATATTTTAAATATTATTAAATTAAAATATATTATTTTTTTTTAAAAAAAGAGAGATATCTTTTGAAAAAATCTAAAATATGAGTACTTTTTAATGTGCAACCGGTGGGGGGAGTCCTTCCTCTATGGTAAATATCGGAGACTCGGACTTAACTCCGGTGCGCTAGCTACGTCATGTTTTATGCTTTTACGTGCTTATGACATCGCTGGACTCAGGGAAAGAAGCCCGATGGGCTCCATCCATCTCTCGACACTAAAAAGCCCTTCCATGGTTTAAATTTCCCGGTGCTTTCTGGTGACAGCCAACGTCAGCTATGCAACCTGATCAAACTCGCAGTGCGTGGGTCTTGCACGTCATGTCATCATCACAATACACAGCAGAGGCTCTCTCTTTGCCATTAACGTTGAAACGTCATCAGATTAGCTCTCAGGTTTCTCAACGAAGTAACACTTCAAAGTGCATGGATATATTTATTATATTCCTCGACAGGATACATACATGAAGCCGTCCGCGAAGGGAACGGGCAAGTGTGACTTGATACAGTGACTTTGGGCTTAGCTGGCAGACCTGGATCGGACGCATCGTGATTTATAGGTAGAAGCAAAAAGGTAACGCTGTTATTATATGAGAGACAACTGGGTGGGTGGGGAGATGGGGGCCCTTGCCAACTTCATCACAGACCTGCCTCCCTCTGTTCTCTCCCCTCTCCCCCCTTCTCTCTCTCTCTCTCTCTCTCTCTCTGCTTGTCTGCGAGAGCCAGAAGGGGTCTGTTCTCTCCCCTCTCCCCCCTTCTCTCTCTCTCTCTCTCTCTCTCTCTGCTTGTCTGCGACCGAGCCAGAAGGGGTCCGGAACGTCTAGGGTTCTCCACAGGGGTTTAAGCTGGCAAGGAAGAGAGGGAGCCGCGTCAATGCAGAACCTGCCCGTTCCGTACAACTCACTTGATCTGAGGCTGTAGATCTGCATCGTCTTCAGCCGCCCTTCCTCCCAGATGAACCGAGGTATTCTTAATTCGCGATCCGTGCTCTCACTCTTCGTTGTTTGGTATAATAGAGGACTCGCCATCTTTCTTTTCTGCGGGACACTGCTCATCTTCATGGATTGTGGCGATCTTTCTTATTGTCGAATTTGCTTGTGAAAATTCCTTTCTTTTATTTCCACTGGGGCCGAACATGTTCTCAGATCCGTCTCTGTGGGACGCTTCTTCGATGTTTTGGGATCTTTTGTTGTCATCAAATGTGCTTGTGAAAGTTCTGTTCTGTTGTTTCAACTCCATCCAAACATGCAATTTCTATGTTGTTGAGATATTACTAGTCTTGAATATAGAATGTCATCAATATAGCTGCCGCTCTTCTCGCCTTCTTCCTTCGTGTGGCTGGAGACTTCTTGAGAATGTGCAATAGATTTGCTGCTTGATGATGGATTAGATCTGAGTAGTGGCTGCCGTTTTTCTTGTTTGGTACCATCTCAAGAGGACGCTTTCATTGGAATTATTTAGATACTGTAAAAGGTTAATTTTTTCCAAGACGAGTACAAGGGAGAACAGAAAAAGTGAATCATACTCTCAAGCATGCTATTTTCACCTTTTTGTTTCTTTTTCTGAACCTTTTTTTATTGTATGGGTTTAACGGATGCTTCAAGTTGCATTAGCTACAACCAGTGAGTAAGATCTTTCCACCTACTTACGTCTTTTACCTAATTTCGCCTTGCCCTTAAGGCTTATAATTTCTAGTACATAATTGGTCATAAATTCTGTCCCTTTTTTTTTTTTTGGAAAAGCATTTCAAAACACTCTAAGCACATGGATCCCGGCACAGTGACTCTGATCAGAGTTCTAACTTCTAAGCAGTAGTTTCTACTGTGCTTGAGTTAGAGAATGTTGCTACTAATTGTCACTTACTTTTTTTTTTATTTTCCATCCCTGACTTGCACTGTACTCATAATATGTCCTGTTTCCAATAAAACAGGAGCAATGGATGGAGAGATTATCGGGGGACTCATAAACAGTATTTCTCGATTTATTCATCTGGTGGCTTGCCAGACGATAAAAAGTGCTGCTATAAAGGACTTCAGAAAAATAGTTGGCATATTGAAGCTCTTGAAGCCTGTTCTGGATGAAGCACTTGATTCGGAATTGCCTTTGGATGGGCATCTTGTAAAAGAATTTGAAGAGTTAGATGTGGCTGTAAATGATGCTAGAGAGCTAATGGAGAAGGCTCCCCAGAGAATGAGCAAGATATACAGTGTGGGTTCCAATTCATATCCTATGTTTTTTTCTAAGCATCATAAGCTTTATCTTATATGGTGTATGTTTCTCCATTATATTCCACATGCCCCTTTTTTATTGGTAATGGTGCTATTGACTTTGTTTGTTCCGTGTGTTCACTCAAATGCAATCTGCAGGTCTCATTTTATTTTAGTTCTATTTAGTCTACAGCTTAATTCATTCTAGAAGTATTACTGACAATTCCTTGCTAGGTTAGTGGACCTCCAATGTTATTCAGGTCGACATCTTCACTGAAACATTTATTTCGTAGGACTATGGACCAGTGTAAGTGACAATAATTATTTCATATAATATGTGAGTTTTCCTGGTAATGGTACTTCTGATACTAATGCTTTCTAATACTGCATAAATTATACAACAATGTCATAACATTATATACAAAATGCCTCTAATTTGATTTCTTCTAAATTGTTTGCATGATGTGAGAATTCATGGCACACCTAATAGTCTGGTCTAACATAGCAGTTCACTGGAAGTTGTTCAAGTCCCTTCTATTTCTGCTATATAATTTGATTTGTTTACTTGTGCACAACACACTGGTTCCTGAATCAGAACTTACATATGCAAGTCCTTTCTATAGGCTATTACCCAAAAGTCATTGTACAACAACGTCCTTTTGCCTTGTTGATATAGTGCTGATGTGCAGGTTTTACAAAGTGAGCCCATGTTGTTGAGGGTCCAGAAGTCAGCATCAGAGATATGTCATTTCTTGAGTGCATTACAATCATCTCCATTCTCCGCTAGCATCCAGGTATTCAAACTAATTGACAGTTCAATTATTTAGTATGGAGGCATCTTTTGTGAATCATTTGCTCCTTGTTTTTGTGATTCTGCTCTGTAAGCACTCCAGTCTTTGAAAAGCTAATGTCAATAGATGATCTTCCAGCATTGCATGCAGGAGGTTCAATATATGGAGCAGGACCCAATATCAGAACTTATTGATCATGCTCTTAAAGATCTAAAGGAAAATACCATACCTAGCCTTGATGATGTAATAAAGATTATGGATACTCTTAGTTTGGCATCAAATCAGGAACTTCTGATGGAAAGTATTGCTCTTGAGAAGGAAAAAGCAAAGGCTGAACTTAAATCAAAAACAGAAATTATTGATCATATAAATTGGATCACTGTTCTAGTGTCACACATCTGCTATTGTATGGAGAAACTTGAACAGTTTGGGTTTGTCAATGGGGTTCCTGTTCCCTTGCATTTCCGCTGCCCTCTATCTTTGCAACTTATGCTAGATCCAGTAATTTTGGCATCAGGTCAAACATATGAAAGATCTTTTATACAGAAATGGCTGGATAATGGCCTCATATTTTGTCCAAAGACACGTCAAACTCTTGTCCACACAAATCTAATTCCCAATTACACGGTCAAGGCACTTATTGCAAACTGGTGTGAGAAAAACAACATAAAGTTAGGTGTTTCTGCACAGCCTGAGAATATCTCTTATCCTTATTCATCAATTGCAGCTTTTGAAGATATCCAGCATGAAGATGACCATAGACATTCCACCTCCAGATCCTCTCTTGAAAGCTATGATAAAACTGAACTGCATAAAGTTAAGATATCATCAGGCTGTGGTCAACAAGATTGTTCCTATTATAGCCATCACCAAACAATGGCAGATAAGGTTAATTTGCAAGGTGATGCTTTGGTTGAAAAAAATAGTTGCCATAGTCACAGTGAATCAATTTCAAGTGTCATTTCTAGCATTGAGGTCATGAGTAAGTTTGATGAAAAAGTTAGTTTGCCGGGAGACATCACATATCCATCATGTTTACCCTCGAATAAAGAACTCAGTTCTTCCTCAGGGCTTTGCTCGAACCAGCATTTTGGTTCTAAAAACAGGCATGGAATTGATGACAAAGGTCAACCTTTGCTCCAAATCTCAAGGTTAGATGATCTTACAACCACTCCCCATGTTCAAAATCTAATTGATGATCTAAAGAGTGAAGCACCTGAATTGCAAACAGCTGCTGCATCCAAGTTGAGACTTCTTGCAAAGAACAATATGGAAAATCGTGTCCTAATTGGGAAGTGTGGGGCCATCCCTTCATTAGTCTCCTTGTTGTACTCGAATGTAAAGAAGGTTCAGGAAAATGCTGTAACTGCCCTGTTGAACTTGTCCATTAATGACGATAACAAAGTTCTTATAGCAGAAGCAGGAGCTGTTGAACCACTTATACATGTGCTGGAATGTGGTACCACAGAGGCCAAAGAGAACTCAGCAGCCGCATTCTTCAGCCTCTCTGTCATGGATGAATATAAGGCAAAAATCGGACGTTCTGGTGCTGTTAAGGCATTAGTTTATCTTTTGGAAACTGGTAGCCTTAGAGGAAAGAAAGATGCTGCTACTGCATTGTTTAATCTTTCAATATTTCATGAGAATAAGGCAAGGATAGTCCAAGCTGGAGCAGTAAAATACCTCATCAAGCTGATGGAGCTAAGCACAGGAATGGTTGACAAATCTGTGGCTCTTTTAGCTAATCTATCAACGATACCTGAAGGACGAATAGCTATCGCCCAGGAAGGTGGCATACCACTACTTGTTGAGGTTGTTGAGACAGGCTCTCAACGGGGAAAGGAAAATGCAGCATCAACTTTGTTCCAACTCTGTCTAAGCAGCCAGAAATTTTGCAGTCTAGTATTGCAAGAAGGAGCTGTGCCACCTCTTATTGCACTTTCCCAGTTTGGAACACCCAGAGGAAAAGAAAAGGTATGGAATCTGAATTCCTCATTTCTGTCTCCGATAGTACAGGGATCACTGGCATGTTAACAAGCAGTGATGGATTACAAATCATTTGATGCAATCACTGCAATTTCATAATTATGTGCTTTAACATTGTTATGCAATTGAATTATTGAAGTTTGGTATACTATAAATAGAGTTTGACTGTGGCACTATATGCATTTCAGGCGCAACAGATCCTAAGCCACTTCCGCAGTCAGCGTGAGGGGGCAGCACGAAAGAAGAAATCGTGATACCTTCTGCTGATCATATGATTCTGTTGGATCCTCTAAGAATAAGTGCGGCAGTCATATAAAGTTTGCATTATTATGAGGTAATCCGTTTTGATTCATAAAGCTCGCGTGTATCTGTTTTCCGGACATGATGACACCCCAATCCGAGCATGGGGGAGGCTTAAATGATGTCGAACTTGTGGAGGTAAAGGTTGATTTTGATGTGCTCTTCTCTTTTGTTTGGATTGTAAATATAGATATTGTAAATGTGATGCACAAATTGGATTTAGTTGTTATTACTACCGGGTGCAGTATCAGGTTTTTTTTTGTTCTCTTCATGTTCCTCTTGCTGTATGTAATGGTCTTGTAATCTAACTCTTTGGTATAAGCTGTTACCAAGTATGAGGGGGTGTTTTCCTTAATATAGGTAGTCTATTTCTTAAACCTAGAGAGGCAATACATGCTGGGGTTGGCAGAAGAGAAAATAATTGCTGCAATCATTATTGTACGAGCTAAAAGTAGGACCTGAATTTCTCAAGTCTAAGAAAAATGTATACAAAATCTAATGAACAACTAAATATAGATCCGACTACTGAAACTTACAATGGTTTAATCCTGCCGTGGTTGCATATGAGTGCAGCATATAATATCATAGATAATTAGCCATATTGATGGCTTTGTAAGCTTGAGTCAGTTGCATGCATGATCTCTTTGTTGCAACTTACAAGGACCATATGATACGAAAGTCTAAATGAGAGAAAAGCTATAAATTCTTTTTTCGATTCTCATTCTCCCAGTGAATTTCCTTAGAATTAAAACTCAAACAATGATAGAATACATTAATACATTGAAATAAAATTAAATAAATAAAATGGACCGTTATATGTCAATGAAATTCTTTTCGAGTAAAATGCCCATGGTAGGAAACACTAAACTTTCCTTTTACCATATTACCCCTATACCCTTTTTATATTTATCGTTTTAGCCTGACTACTAGTTTTTTACTAGAACGGATGCATGTATCTTCGCGTGTTGACTCTGTCGCTGCGCGTTGATGGCATGCAATGTTGACTCAGCAGATACTGTCCCGCACGTGACTTAACGTACGTCACGACGCTCCGTGTTATACTCTCATCTTGTCATGTGGCACCCTATGATTAGTCGGAAAAGCTGTAAAAGTCCCTTTTACCTTGCATCCATATGCTCAACAATATATACTTCTTCCTCAAACTTTCGAGTCTTTGATCTTCTAATAAGTTTTGGTATTTCCGATGATTTATTTACAGTCCTTGATGTTGGCCTCCAAACGCCTTCACTGACCCTTCACGATCATGCACACGAGCGAGTCAAAAACTAATTATCTTTTAAAATAATTTTCTAAATAATACATGAATGAAAGGTTCAGAATACCTCTTAATAGCAATTCACACCTTGGGACTTCTTTTCGAATCATTTATAATAATTCTATTTACATTTTTATTTGATTAGATTTTTGACCAAAATATATTTATGATTTGTTTTTTTCTAATATATGATTTATCCACTTTAAATTGGGGTATTACAATCATCTACTATGAGTGCTCATCAAAGAATTTGGTATTTTACATATGAGAAAATATCATTGACGTCTTGATTATTCTAATGTGATTCGGACCTATGCAGGTAGTATTATCCAAAGTGTCTCTAAGATAGCTCCGAGATTAATCCAAGGTAGTTCCAAGATGACTCCAAGATAGCTCTGAAGTAGAGATGTCGAGCTCCTAAGGTGGAGGTGCACCACGTGATTAAGAAGAGGTCGACCCTTCTTGTTATCTACACGCACCAAACTACTAATCACGTGAGTGATGACACGTGTGACATGATATACACTCTTTTTACATATTATTATTATTATATTTTCTTATTTTATATTGCTTGTTATATATATATATATATATAATAATGTCCATGAATTTGTGCAATGGGAATCAGATCGTGATGAGATCACGATAATGAGACTGATTCGCCTTTAAACATAAATCATAAATAATCCTGATTATATGTTACTTGAGAGAAATATCAAAATAATTAGAAAAATTATGTATTGTATATCTATCTATATGATGGAGATCACTGGTCTCATAGCTGCTTGTGTTGGGACACTAAGGATACAATGCGGGTGCTCATTGGAGAATGAGTTCACTGATTGATTCACTCATGGAATGCTAGATGATTAATGATACCTCATTGCCAAACAGCGATTCCGTCGTCCCAGTGGTGTATTTAATCCTTAGACTTGAGATACCAAAGATGTCCTACTCGAGTACTTCACTCTTTGATACCATATTTGTATGTATGAAAGTTTCATATCTAGTACAACCGGTTATCGGGAGTAACAACTAATCTTACGAGGGCTATTGAGTATCGATATAGGATCATCCGCTCTCAGTGTCATGAGAGGAATATCTCATGTGTTCTTGCTTAAACAAATCCCTGGCTAAGGTCATTCAAATTGAGAGAGAGAGTTCTCCGGAAGAATCCGATTAAAGCGAGACTCGAGTAGAAACCGTATAGGCCTGACAGCACCATGCCCAGTATACGGTCTCTAGGGTATTAAATGGATGAGAAACTATAGGTACACGATAACTAAAGACAGATATGTCCAAAGGATTAGATTCCCTAGTATTATCTGGGGATTACGACGTAGTGGCCTAGTACATCCATAGTGATGAGTCGAGTAAATTATTATGGAGATAATAATTCACTAAGCCAGAAGATGTTCTAACATATATGACTCATGGCCAGCTTGATATTGGGCTTAGAAGGTCACACACATATGGCAAGTGTTGCAACTAGTAGAGGGTTGGAAATCCCGCTAGAGCCCATATCGTATTGGATATTCAATAAGCCCTTGAATTATTGGATAATATGAGTGAGATCCAATAAGAGCCAATGAGAGTTATTGGGTAAAGATCTAATAATCTAAGAGGCTTTGGTAGTTTGATGGAGATATAGTACCAAATATGGTAGAATCTATTAGGGTAAAATTGATAAGGGACCTCTATAAATATGAGTGCACCAAAGGGCCACAAGCTATACCTTTTTGGCTGCCACCTCGTATTCTCCTCTCCCCTTCTCCTCCTCAGCTAGTAGCCCTTATTTGGGGCATATGGAGATTTGGGCAGCGACATGATGAGCATCTTTGCATCCCATGATGTATGGATCACCGCTAGAGATGAGGATAATTAACCTCTTTCATCCTCTCCCACAGATCTACAGGATTTCAGAAATATATGATCTCCCTAGGTAAAACACACCTATTATATATGTGTAGTTGTTTTATTTTATGATTTTTATGCACCAATCTTCGTACGATAATGAAACCTTTTTGTGAAAATCTAGGAATTTTATTTCTGTTCTTCCACTGCGCATGTGATGTCGCCCCTAGATTTTCCAATAGTGATATTAGAGCCAAGATGTTTGTGCGAAGATTGAATTTTAAACTACATGTGTTGTGTTTTAGAAAGGCTTATGACATCAAAATTGTTGATGCAAAAGTGAGAAAGGGCAGCAATAGTTGTTGCCCTTGTAGAATGGCTAAAGGGTGCTTACAGCCTTGGCTGCCACCTACGTGCAGGCGGTTGACGGCCTACCCATAACGACGATGCTTGCGGGCAGGCAATCCAATGGTAGGTCGCCTGCACATAGGGGTTGCGCTCGCCCGTAGGGCCGGCGCTGCCCGCGAGAACAACACTCACGAGCGAGCCGCCTATGGGGGGTGCCGCTCACTCGTAGCGGTGCCCGCAAGGGCAATCGTCACCCATAGGAAAATATGGGGCACTCGCTCGTAGAGGCCACTATCAGCGGGGTGGCAATGGCCACAACACAACAGGTGGGGGAAGGGATTAGGGTTCTTTGGGTAAAACGATAGTTTTGCCCATTTGAATTTCAAAAATTCTAAGTTTTATCATTTCTATCTAAATTACATAAAGACTCTTCATAATTCAAAACACTCCATGCATATCTCGAATTTCAAAAAAATATTAGTTAATTAAATAATTTAATTGACTATTATTATTTATCTAGTAGTTCTATATAATGATATGTACATATGATATATGATATATGATATATGATATAAACGGATGATCATGGACCGTGTGATATGATGTATATGTGTAATGTGATCATTATTATTATTATTATTGGTATTATTATTGTTATTATTATTATTATTAAGGCCTACGAGTTTCTATTTTTTCTCATTTTTTGTCGAGCTTGTGTGCTTGTGATTATGTTGTAATTACACGATGAGACACGACAAAAGCGTGGAGGTGACAACAGAACCCCAAGACAGATGATTGTGACATATGGAGATACGCCGAGATACTTATGGAACCGACGAGGACGAGATAGACGATCACAGGGCATGGAGATGCACCGAAGCATACATAGATCATGATGTGAGTGATTGGGTCCATCGGCTCAGGCTTGATCACATTAGACTATGGTCCATGATCATATGGTATGATTGCTCATATGATGTGTGATTGCTTATACACCTACTAGATATGTATATATATTTGCATGCGATGTAGATATATATTAAATATGTATATATGTAGCACGTCATAGGAGACCGAATCAAAATCCTCTCTCTCAATAATATTAGGTTGGTAAAAGTGAGGCAATTAGATTGACTCACGTGGCCTTCCATTGTTATAAGAAGAAATTGATTCCTAACGTAGGTTGAGTTGGTTGAGTCGCTCGAGGATCACTTATATCACGATTTGATATCTTGCCTACGACATAGAGATATCACTGGTGACCTAAGTGTTAGGATCAAGAGCACTAAGAGGGGGGGGGGGGGGGGG
>LVTN01000090.1:153525-225157 GCA_001649415.1 Musa itinerans | reverse complement strand
TGGGGCGGTTGCACCACCTGGCAGAGCTCGAAGATTGAGCCTCTGGGCGGTGCCATCTCCTGATAGGGGCGGTTGCACCGCCCAGCCTTGCTCGAAGACTGAGTACTCGAGCGGTGCCACCTCCTATCAGGGGCGGTTGCACCGCCTGGCAGAGCTCGGAGACCGAGCTCAGGCGGTTCCATCGCTTGTCAGGGGTGGTTGCACTGCCCAGCCTAACTCAGAGACTGAGCCCTGGGCGGTGCCACCGTTGGCCAAGAAATCTGGATCCGAATGGGCTGATCCATTCGGCCCAATTTGGGTCTATCAAGGGCCCAATTGCCCCAAGATTAAGTTAATGGGATCACCTCCCATTTCTAGCTTAATCATCGTGCTAACTACGATATTTCTTAAGACATTTACTGCAACTTGCTCCGGTGCGTCAATCGCTTCTTCCGGCGAGCTTCTAGCGATCTTCCGGTGAACCTCCGACGAACCTTCGGCGATACTCCTACGGACTTCCAGCAAACTCCTAGACTTGCGACGATCCACTTGGCGAGTTCCGATGAGCTTCTTTGGCAAGCTCCTAGACTTCTCGGATTTGTTCCCATAGAACCTCCGACGACTGTCCGGACTTCCGTCGAACTCTCGAACTCCCAACGTGATCATAGTCTTGACTCCGGCGCAACTCCTGCTGCATGTCTTACTTTTATTGTAGTTAATCCTGCACACTTATCTCAACATATGGATTAGATAACAAATGACAATTGACTTCATCATCAAAATCCGAGATTCAACACTAAGGATTGGTATACTTGGTCGAGTCCCTCGAGGGCATATCATCGAATCAAACTCATCTTGTAACGATGGTGATGACATAACTAAACATCATGGTTGGTCGAGTCCCTCAAGGCTATGGTGGTTCGGAGGCCGAACAGGATGAGAATCACAAATAGTTGTGATCGACAAGAGTTATCTACCCTTTTAGGCTTAGTGTGATTGGTCAAGTCTCTCGAGATTATACTAAGACGTCGATTATATCTCAATCCCCACTAAAAGTCTGCTATAGACTTTCGTTTCACGTGTTGAGGGTGTCGTGTGACTCGCTAGAAAAATAATGGGGGTACGTCAATATAGAAGTTTATATCTTAATTATTTATTTTTCATAAAATCTGCATATTATTTATTTATGCTACATCTCTTATTTGTCAAAAATATGTCGCTTTCAAATCCCTTAAGTGGCATCCTTAATATCAACTACCTCATTGGTCCAAATTATACGAATTGACTCCGCAACTTGAGAATCGTTCTCACGGTGGAGAAAATTACGTACATCCTTGATATAGTGATGGCTATGCCCGAGGAAGGGATAAGCGAGGATGAGATTACTTACTACATTAAGTACATAGATGACTCCACTCTTGCTTAGTGTTATATGTTGGGCTCTTTGATATAGGAAAATCTATAGGTGACATCAAATGCGCAACGAAAGAATATAAAACAAAATTCTTAAATTTCATAAAAGATGTTCATCGTCGTATGAAGATTGGTGAGCAAAAACCCGCGAAACTAAAAACCACATGTAAGATAGTTGTATTACTTAGGGAGATCGTATATCCATGAATTCCTATAGATCTTTGAGAGATGATGAAAGAGGTCAAGCGTCCTCCTTTCTATCGGTGATCCCCAAGGCAAAGGCTACGAAGATGCTCCTCAAATCGCTGCCCAAATCTCTACACCTATTGGCTGAGGAGAAGGGGAGAAGAGAATAGGAGGTGGCAACCAAGAAGCCTAGCCTACGACTCTTTGGTTCTCTCATATTTATAGAGGCCCCCTATCAACTTAACCCTAATGGATCTTGCCCTATTGGGTATTGAATCGCTATCTAACTACCCAAACCTTTTAGATTAGTGGATCTCTATCTAATAATATCTCATTAGCTCTTATTGGATATTATCTATATAATCTAATAATTCAAGGGCTTATTAGATATCCAATAAGATAGGGGCTCTATGGATATCTCATATCTGAACCTTTACTCGTTGCAACACCTGCCATATGTGTTTGACCCTCTATGCTAAATATTGAGCTAGCTGTGAGTATACCTATCAGAACTCATTATGGCTCAGTGAATTATTATCTTTATATTAATTCACTTTACTTATCGATTGCGAACGTACTATGTCACTACGTCGTAGTCCCTATACAATACAGGGGAATCCAATCCTTTGGGCCTATCTGTCCTTAGTTATTATGTACATATAGTCCCTCATCCATCTAATATCCCAAAGATCATATACCGAGTATGGTGTTGTCGAGCTTATACGGTTTCTCTTTAAGTCTTGCTCTAATCAGATTCTCCCATAGAACTCTTTCTCTCTCAATCTGAATGACCTTGGCCAAGGTTTTGTCTGAGCAAGAATATATAGGATATTCTTATCATGATACAAAGAGCGAATGATCATCTATCGATACTCAATAGTCCTCGTAAGGTTGGCCACCACTCCCGATGATCGATTGTACTAGATCTAGAACTTCCGAATCTATAAGTCTGGTATCAAAGAGTGGAGCACTCATACAGGATATCTTTGGTATCTCAAGTCTAAGAACCAGCTACACCATTGGGATAATAAAATCATTATCTAATAGCGAGGTATCATCAACCATCTAGCATTCCGTGAGTGGATCAATAAGTGAATTCATTCTCCAATGAGCACTTGCATTGTAACCCTAGTGTCCCCACACGAGCAACTATGAGACCAGCTACCTCCGTCATATGGACGGGTATACAACATACTAGTCCCTCTCGAGTAACCTATAACCAGGATTATTTAGGGTTTGTGTTTAGAGGTGAATTGGTGTCATTATCGTGATCTCATCACGATCCGATTCTCATTGCACAAATCTATGAACATCACAATATATTTATGCATTAAGCAATATAAATGAGAAAATACCATGATAATAAGCAGAAAGACTACATGTCATGTCACACATGTTATCACTCATGTGATTGGCTTATAGGGGACCTATGACTAGCACATGACTCTCGAGTTATAGAGACAACATAAAATGATGGATACCATATCCATTCTCATGCATGTTCACAAATTGTTTAAGGAACAGGGAAGAACTCAACGAAAAAGATATCCAAGAGTTTCTTCCGCGCTAGGATGATTGAGGAGACACTAGTTTAAAACCATATCCTAAAAATGATTGAGTAGATAAAAAAACTCACAGGTCTAGGAATGGTCCTAGAGAATTACTTGTGTATTTTAATTCATTCTCTTAGTTTATCATGAATTTTAATATGAACAAGCTTGAGATGACTCTCCCTGAGCTCCTCAATATGTTGAGGGAGGCTGAGATCATTATCAAGAAAGAGAAGCTAGTTTTTTATGCTGATGAGACCAGAAAGAAAGGAAGGCAGAAAAGTCCCTTAAGAAGGGTAGGATCAAGGGCAGATAGGGTAAAGCAAAGTTTGCTAAAAAGGACCCGACAAAGTACAAAGGCCAGTGCTTCCACTATAGAAAGACGGGTACTGGAAGAGGAATTACAAAGAGTACTTTGCAAAGAAGGCAAAACATAAGCTTGGAGAAGCTTCAGGTATATTCATGATCAATCTTTATTTATCAAATTCTTAATGATAATATATGGGTATTGGATATCGACAATGCTTATCATATCTATAATTCGTTGTAGATTCTAGCAAGACCTAGGAGATTAGCGAGAGGCGAGATGGACCTCAAGATGGGCAATGGAGCAAAAGTTACTACAGTGATTGTTTGTGAGGTCACCCTACATTTGCTTGATGGAGCTATTATTGCATTTGATATATGCTATTTTGTTCCTTATATTATCAAAAATATTATTTTTATTTCATGTTTAATAATTAGTTGATATAAATTAGTTTTTGAGAATAATGGTTGTTCAATGTTATTAAATGATAAGATCATCATAAGAGAAATATTACATAATGACTTATTTATGTTAGACACTACTCCATATATCATGAATATAAGTGTATTCAAGAGGAAACGAGATAAGGTGAACAGTGCAAACCCATGGCATTATAGGCTAGGTCATATCCATGAGGGAATGATTCAAAAGTTGCTGAAAGATGGATACCTAGATCCATTTGACTATGGGTCATATACAAATTGCAAGTATTGTGTTTGTGAAAAACTGACCAACTCTCCATTTAATGGAACTGAAGAGAGAGCTACTAAGTTATTAGAACTCATACATAATAATGTATGTAGCTTTATGTCAACTTAGGCAATTGGTGGTTACTCGTACTTCATTATTTTTACTGATGATTTCTCTAGGTATAGACACATATACTTGATGAAATACAAGTCCGAACCCTTCGAGAAATTTAGGGAGTATAAAAATGAAGTAGAGAACTAGACTAGAAAGAGTATTAAGACTCTTCGATTAGATCGAAGAGGTGAGTGCTTAAGCATAGATTTCACCTAGTTCCTTAAGGACTATGGGATTCTATCATAGTGGACATCTTCTTATACACCCCAGCTCAATGGTATATTCGAAATGAGGAATCGCACACTGTTAGATATGCTGCGGTCCATTACGAGTTTCACCGACCTACCTATCTCATTCTAGGGATACACCATAGAGTCCGTAGTTTACCTTCTAAATAGAGTTCCAACTAAGTCAGTAGTGTTTACACTATATAAAATATGGGAAGAAAAGTATCCAAAGAAACTCCATATAAGGTGTGTAGATTGCTTAAATCCATATATGGACTGAAGCAAGCTTCCCGAAGTTGGAATATAAGATTTGATGAGACGATCAGATCTTATGACTTTATTAAGAACGAAGATGAGTCTTGTGTGTACAGGAAGATAAGTGGGAGCACTATCATCTTCTTGGTGTTATATGTGGATGATATTGTAATAATTGAGAATGTAATGATATAAGAATGCTCTCCATAGTAAAAGCTTGGCTATCTAAACACTTCTCCGTGAAGGACTTGGGGAAGTATCCTACATATTAGAGATTCAGATCTATAGAGATAGATCCAAGAGGATGCTTGGCTTATCTCAGTCCATGTACATAAACATCATTATCAAAAGGTTTGACATAGAAAATTTCAAGAGATGTCTCATTCCGATGAGACATGAGATATCACTTTCTACGAGTATGTCCCCAAAGACTTGTGAAGAAAGGATATATATACATAGATAGGATACCCTATGTCTCAGCGATAGGGTCTATCATGTATACTATGCTATGTACCAGGCCTGATATAACGTATGCTCTGAGTGTCACGAGAAAGTATCAAGCAGATCTAAACTTGAAGCACTAAAAAGTAGTAAAGTGTATCCTTAAGTACTTGAGAAGGACTATGAATCTTTTACTAGTATATGGATGAAGTAGCCTTAAGGTTGAGAGCTACACAAACTCGAGCTTTTAGTCCAATGTTGATGACAACAAGTCTAATTCAGGGTATATATTCACCATGAATGGAGGAGCAGTATACTGGAAGAGTTCTATGCATGATGTTGCTGCTGACTCGACCATAGAGGTGGAGTACATTGTTGTGACAGAGGCAGCAAATGAGGGAGTCTGGATGAAGAAGTTTATCATAGATCTGAGAGTCGTCTGGGTAGCGATGAGCCAGTTCTCTTATAATGCGACAACTACAGGGCGATTACTCAAATGATGGAATCCGAATCTTATCAAAAGTGTTTTGAGGAGGTTCTAACTTATTAGAAAGATCGTGGCCCGAGGAGATATAGTAGTGTAAAGAGTTTCATCTGAAGATAATATCGTAGATCTACTAACAAAGTCATTGCTCAGATTGTCTTCGAGCGTTACAGGAGTCTAATTGAGATTAGATACATAGGTGATTGGTTGTAGGTTAAGTGGGAGATTACTAGTTATATGTGTCATACAAGCCAATCACGTGAGTGATGACACGTGTGACATGATATGTAATCTTTTTACTTATTATTATTATAGTATTTTCTCACTTTATATTGTTTGATGTATAAATATATTGTAATATCTATGGATTTGTGTAATGAGAATCAAATCTTGATAAGATCACGATAATGAGACCGATTCACCTTTAAACGTATACCATAAATAATCCTAATCATAAGTTACTCAAGAGAGATATCGAGATAACCGGATAGACTGGTATGTTGTATACTCGTCTATATGATTGAGGTAACTTGTCTCATAACTGCTTGTGTGGGGACACTAGGGCTACAATGTAGGTACTAATTGAAGAATAAGTTCAATTGAGATTTTGTCATCCTAATGGTATACCTGGTCCTTAGAATTTAGATATCAAGAATATCCTATATGAGTACTCATCTCTTTGATACCAAACTTATAAGTTTGGAAGTTCTAAATCTAGTACAATCGGTAATCGGAAGTGGTAACCAACCTTATGAGGGCTATTGAGTGTCGATAGAGGATTATCTACTCTCGGTATCATAAGAGGAATATCTCATGTATTATTGCTCAGATAAATCCTTGGCCAATGTTATTTGTGTTAATAAAGAAATAATTCTCCGAGAGAATCCGATTAGAACGATACTCAAAGAGAAACCATATGGGCCTAACAGCATCATGCTCGATATATGGTTTCTAGGATATTAAATGGATGAGGGACTATAGGTACACGGTAACTGAGAATATATATGTCCAAAAGATTAGATTTCTTTGTATCATATGAGGACTACGGCGTAGTGGCATAGTACATCCGTAGTCGATAAGTCGAGAGAATTATTATTGAGATAATAATTCACTGAGCTAGAAGGAGTTCTAATAGGTATGACTCATGGCCAGCTCGATATTGGGCTTAGAGGGTCACACACATATAGTAGGTGTTACGATAAGGAGAAGTTCAGATATAAGATATCCGCTAGAGCCCTTATATTATTGGATATCCATTAAGCCTTTGAATTATTAGATCCTATATATGAGATCCAATAAGAGCTAATAAGAGATTATTGGGTAGAGACCCACTAATCTATTAGGCTTAAGTAGTTGGATAGAGATCCAATACCCAATAGGGCAAGATCTATTAAGGTTAAATTGATATGGGACCTCTATAAATAGAGAGAACCAAAGGGCCATAAGCTAAGCTTCTTAGTTGCTACCTCCTATTCTCCTCTCCCCTTCTCCTCCTCAGATAACAGGTATAGAGATTTAGATAGTGATTCGAGGAGCGTCTTCGCAACCCCTACCGTGTGGATCATCGCTAGAGAGGAGGACACTTGACCTCTTACATCCTCTCCCACAAATCTATAAAAATTTAGAGATATATGATCTCCCTTAGTAACATAATTATCTCACATGTCGTTTTTAGTTTCGCGGATTTTATGTACTAATCTTCGCACGATTACGAACACCTTTTGGGAAATTTGAGATTTTTATTTTATGTTCTTCCATTGTGCATGTGATGTCACCCTTATATTTCTCTATAGGATGGGTATACAGTACACCTGTCTTTCTGGTTATCTTGATATCCCTCTCAAATAACCTATGACCAAAATTAATTATGGTATATGTTTAAAGGCTAATCAGTCTCATTATCATAATCTCATCATGATCCAATCCCGATTGCACAAATCCATATACATCACAATATATGCAACAAGCAATATAAAGTGATAAAATGTTAAATAATAAAATAAGTAAAAAAGTGTATATTATGCCATACGTACCATCACTCACGTGATTGGCTTGTAAAGCACCTATGACTAGCATATGATGCCCTATATGAGTACTTCGCTCTTTGATACCAGAGTTATAGGTCTAAAGGTTCCAGATCTAGCATAGTTGGTTATCTAAAGTGATAGCCAACCTTATGAGGGTAATTGAGTGTCAATAGAGGATCATTTGCTCTTGATGTTATGAGAGAAATATCCTATAGTTCTTGCTCAAGCAAATCCCTAGCTAGGGTCATTCAGATTGAGAGATAAAGAATTCTCCGGGAGAATCTGATTAGAGCAAAACACGAGTAGATTCTATATGGGTCTGACAGCACCATGTCCGATATTTGATCTCTGGAATATTAGATAGATGAGGGACTATAGATACATGATAACTGAGGATAGATAGATCTAAATGATTGGATTCTTCTATATTATCTTGGGACTATGGCGTAGTAGCCTAGTAAGTCCGTAGTCGATAAGTCGAGTGAATTATTATAAGAGATGATAATTCAGAGAGTTAGAAAGAGTTCTAATGAGTATGACTCAAAGCCAGCTTGATATTGGGTTTAGAATGTTACACACATATGGTAAGTGTTGTAATGAGTAAAGGTTCGGATATGAGATATCTATTAGAGGCAATATCTTATTAGATATCTAATAAGTTATTGAATTATTGGATCTTATAGATAACATCTAATACAAGCCAACGAGAAATTATTAGGTAAAGATCTACTAATCAAAGAGGCTTGGATTGTTTGATGGAGATCCAATACCCAATAGGGCATGATCTATTATGATTAACCCTCTTTTAACTATTACCTCTTATTCTCCTCTCTCCCTCTCCTCCTCAACCGACAACCCCAGTTTGGGGCATGTGGATAGCAAGAAGAGTCGGTCCCTTCTTGATCACGTGATGCGTGTGGAGAGAAAGATCGTGTTGTCACGGACTTAGCTGGTTTTGCCTAACTCGTGTGGCACTCTTGCATATCCGTCCGCAAATGTCAACCTCCCTGAAATCTCATATGGTCCCACAAGACCTACAAAAGAGAAAACATGTTAGAGAAAGCGTCTCACTTGGGATTCACAAAAAAATATTTTAGCAAATACTTCGTAGCCAATGTAAATTATAAATTAACTTCACAAGCTTTGAACGGTCGCACAACAAAGGGTCTAAAATGGTCCACTATAGATCAAAATCTCCTATAAGTGTTCACATAACATAATATTTATTTATAAGCCTAAAACGACTACCAAACCCAACTAAAATAAGGTTGTTAAGCCTTCAACCATCCCTCTACATGCTATGCAAAGTATGAATAAACCAAAAGACACGAACATACATAAGCATTATATCGACACCTCATTTATAATTTTGTCCATGATATTCTCCCTCACTTATTCTTTTGACGTCCTTGGCGAAGTCTTTGCCGATGCTACACCTCCTCACCTTTACTGAGTTTTCAATATTCTGCTTCAACTGCAATGTGCCTCTTAGCTCCCAGGTGCTCTTCGTTGCTGTTGTTGAGTAGTTGAATTTTTAATATGTCATGCTGCTTCAACTCGCTAATAACTCTAACTCTAGTGTGGGCTCAATTGAGTTGTGCTAATCCCTGTTGTTTCCTATTGATCCCTCAAATGAAGGAAAAGATCATCCTTAGTATGCGCTAGTCTCTTAAATGCCTCGCGCTGCATGAACTAGATGGAGGTTTGTTGAAGCTTTAACGAGCATCGCCTCACATACTTTAAAGTTTTTTGGGTCCTTTCTCTATACAATTTGCCCATCAATTCTTCTTTCACTTAGTTGTCACTTCCAAGTAAGTTAACATCACTTTCACTTTTGATTAACATTTTGTTAGTAAATGAAGTGGATAATCTACTTTCAATAGCATTGATCACCATTGGTGATGATTTGATAACTATTATCTTCCATTCAGTTTCTTCGAAGGGTCTTTGAACCTATGTAGAGATTCTTTGCTGGATAGATAAGAGAATTGGGGTACTCAGTTTTGCCCATTCTCTTAAGAGTTAATAAGACAAAGGTTGTTTGACTTCGCCCGCCTCCTCAAGAGTTGTACTCCATGCATCGAGCAGGTTACTAGCATTCGCCTGCTCTTTGCTCACACTTCTAAAGCACTTAAAGTGTTTGCACTCCTTGTATTGAGTTAGCTACTGTGATTCACCTTCTCAATGTCATCAAACTTCTGGAATGCAAGAAGTTTTCACCTCAACTTAGAGCAAGTCTCTAGTAATTTTGGTCGCATATGGGATTGTACCGTCTTCTCCATCATCTTTGCTATATACTCCTCTGAGTTGCAAAGGTATAGCACCATGCACTATCTACTTCGTTCCTTAGTCAAGCACTCTTGTATTGACCCGAAGTCCTTCACTTTCGGCTATTTTGATGAGAAGTTCGTTGACACCGGTCTTACGAAGTTCCCTAACCTATGCCCTTCAGCCTTGTCTTGGTACTTAGAGTTTGCCTCGGCATTCTCCACCTCCTCACCCCCTTTCACGACCAAGTGCTCTTCCTCCATAAGAGTAAGGGATCAATGACTTCATGGAAGTCTCGCCTCTGCGGTACCAGAGCGCTGCCATGCCCATGGCCCTACTATTTGTCCCCTCACATTTGTGTCTCTTTCTTCGCGATCGGTAGATATGCCTCTGTGGTACTGTGGCACTCATCTTAGTCCACCTTTATTCTAACTGATGCTTGGTTTTGGGTAGCTAAACCTCTCTGGACTTATCGTTACTTCCTTGCCCCTTTCGACCCCCTACTAAAATACTTTTGTGTTCTCCGAGTAGTTTCCCTTCATCGATGGAAAGACATACTACAACTCTTATGCATGGCCTCTACCATCATGTTGTAGGATTTTCACTAATTCTATTCTCCTTAGCTTCATTAGTAGCCACATTCGCTTACTCAGCCTTGTCCTCTGATTTATCGAGTACCCTTAAGCGAATACGAGCTCCAGAGCAGTCCAACTTTCTAATCGTTCCAATCATACCTCTACAAAATCAAGTCCTCCAATGGGACTCATTGGTACTTATATTCGATATTCTCCCTCGGTGGTACACAACCCCCATATGCTGATGACCAAGGCTTTTTATCTGATGCAAAATTTGGTGCATGCACAGAAGACCCGCTTCTACGATAGCCTTCACTCCTTGAATCCATAGCCCTTATTGTCATCATGAGTTCACCAAAGTGGAGTTCCCAATAGCTCTCGATCATACCTTCATATGATCTAGTCTCTAGCGAGACTAATTTCATATGTATCACATTGCCACGAACTATTCCACCATGATCCGCTGTCATATGTCACCTCCTATTGACATCTCCATTACATAATGATCATTGTGAGATGAACTTGGATTACGATCCCTTCATTTGTAGGGCCACTTCCACCTTTCATTGTGTTCGCTCCACTGGCAATCGACCTTCATCCACTCGCTCTCGGGTCATACCCAAACGAAGCATAGCTTTAGGATAGTCCATCACCTAGTAGCTTCCGAAGTCCACCGACTTTGCTGAAATTTATGCATAATTGTTTGGATCTTGGGCCTCTACCTCCACCAGAACAATCTCTGCTATGCATTGCTTCCTTCATAGTAACTCGAATGGCAGCAGTATGGTATATTCTTTAAGAGTATCCACCTTTACGTCCTTGTGCCTCATGCCAAGGCCTTCTAAACCTAACTTCATATCCGCAAGATGAGTCGTCTTAGTTCCTCCATCAAATGCTTCTCCGAGATAAGGTGCATGTGCCTAGAAGCTCCCTTCTTCTTTGACATTATGCGGGATGAGTCCGCTTTATTAGAATGAGGGACCTATGGAACAATATAATCCCGCTCTTACCTTTGCAAGAGTTAATATCCTTGACCTTCGTCTAAAGAAGGCTTCGTGTCTCCGCTTTATGTTTCATCTTCTATGCTGACTCTCTTCATGTGGCTTGAGTACTTCACCAAGTTACACCCAAGTTGTTCCGCTCCTCGATTTGCATTGAGTTGATGGTGGCTCTCGTGCCCACTATTCCATGGGTTAGCCCTCTATTGAGTTCAATCTCCATATTGGCTCTAAATGTGTTTTCATTTGTGTTGCCTTGGGTCGCTCCCCCACTTGATCTCATAATGCATCCCCCAATGCATTATCTTAAGTAATATCATACGACAACTCCTCATTGCTCGCTCGATTTGTTAAGCTTTATAGAGTTGTTATTTTGAGGTACTCCTCAACATATGCGGTCTGTTGCATATGATTCTCCATCTGGAGAACCTGGACTAATCCCTCCAAGGTATATGTCTCGTTCGAGTAACTTATTTCTTTGTATCCTTTCCTTTGAAAGTTTCAGAGACCACCTTCCCTTGGACTACTCCACCTTGTTGAACAAACTATGCATTATTCTGCCTCCTGTAAATGCACTTGCTGGATTATGACTCCACGTCAATACAGCCCCCGTTGCACCCCTCAAGGCCTAACAACATGCTGAACTCACTGTACACTTCAGCCTCTTACGGACGTATCCTTCTCATGCCGAAGAGAAAGTTTCAATGCACTATGGCATCGAGTTTTGGTCACCTTGAGATGGCCACAAACATTCCATCGTTCGCATACAAGCCTTTACATGAGTACTGAATTCTTCAAGTTAGCAATTCCCCTCACCTTTGTGAGCTTTGCATAACTCTTTCAGTTGCTGAACAACTTATTCCATCTTACATAATCTTATCTTTTACCGAGCACCTTGCTTGCCTTGAGCACCATCAAGTATGGTTGCCAACGTTAAGCCGTAGCTCGAACTTAGCCATCCGCTACGTATTCTTCCAAGCTTGCTTGTCCTCATGGTGCCTCTTGCACAAAGGGTTGGTCATTTCTCTAAATGTCAATATCAGATATCTACTCCTCTAAGCAACTCCTTTTCCCTACACTCCATACATGTTTCCCCCAAATGGTCATGCATGCTAGCTGCCCTTAATGCAGCCCCACTAGGCCCCCCACGTTTTTACGAGTGCTTGTCCCACTTTGATACTATATACCATGGACTTAGTTGGTTTTGCCTAAGTCATGTGACACTCTTGCATGTCAATCCACAAAGGTCAGCCTCTCGAAACCTTATATGGTCCGATAGGATCTACAAAAGAGAAAATGGGATAGAGAAAACGTCTTACTCGGATCCATAAGCAATTATTTCAGCAAACACTTCATAGCTAATACAAATTATAAATAGACTTTATAAGCTCTAAATAGTCACATAACAAAGGGTCGCAAGTGGTCAACTACAGACTGAAATCTCCCACAAGTGTTCACATGACAACTTTTATTTACAAGCCTAAAACAACTACTAAACCCAACTAAAATGGGGCTATTAAGCTTTCGACCATCTCTTTACATGTTGTGCAAAGTATGAATAAACTAAAAGATACGGATATACATAAGCATTATATCGAACACCTTGTTTATAATTTTGTCCGTGACAGTGCGACGATTTGAGGAGCATCTTCGTCATATCTACCATGTGATACGGATATACTTCTTCATCCTCTCGTATAGATTTAGAAGTTCTTAGGAATATATGATCTCCTTAGGTAACATATCTTTCATATATGTATAGTTTTCGGTTTTGTATTTTTCATGCACCAATCTTCACATGACGACAATAACCTTTTTTCTATGAAAAATCTAAGAATTTTATTTTTTTATTCTTCTGCTACGCATGTGATGCTACCCAAGGTTTTCTAACATATTAGATACCGATAGTGTATCTCACATTTGCAATTCGTTGTAGGTTCTAGCAAGACCTAGAAGATTGGTGAGAGGGGAGGTGGACCTTAGAATGAGGAGTTATGCAAAGGTTGCTATTGTTGCCATTGGGAAGGTCACACTATAGTTGCTTGGTGGAGCTTTTTTAGCGATAGATGCTTGTTATTTTATTCCTTCAATTATTAGAAATATTATTTTTATTTCTTATTTAATAAATAATGGATATAGGGTAGTTTTTAAGAACAATGATTGTTTATTGATCCTAGATAATGAGATAAGTAGAGAAATATTAAGTAATGATTTATTCATATTGATAGTGGTCAACATGTCATAAATATAAATGTGTCTAAAAGGAAGCGAGATTAGATGAATAATACATACCTATAGCATTGTAGACTATATCATATTCACGAAGGATGAATCCAGAGGTTGCTAAAAGATGGATATTTAAATTCATTTGATTATGAATCATATGTAACATATGAGTCTTACTTTCGAGGGAAACCGATCAACTCTCCATTTAGTAAAGTTAGAGAAAGAGTTACTATAACTTATATATAGTGATGTACGTGGTCCTATGTCAACCCAAGACATAAGTAGTTATTTTTACTTTATTATATTCACTGATGACTACTCAAGGTACGGATATATGTACTTGATGAAGTATAAGTTTGAGATCTTCAAGAAATTTAGAGAATATAAAAATGATGTAGAAAATCAGGTTGGAAAGAGTATTAAGACTCTTCGATTAGATTATAAGATAAGTACTTGAATATAAAGTTTAGCTCAATGGTGTGTTGGAATGGAGGAATTACACGCTGTTAGATATGGTGTGGTCCATGATAAGTTTCGTTGACCTACCCGTCTCATTATGGGGATATGTTTTAGAATCCACAGCTTACTTTCTAAACAGAGTTCCAACTAAGTTAATGTTTATACCATACGAGATATAAAAAGGAAAAAAGTTCGATCTTAAGGTTGTTAAGATTTGGGGCTACCATACCCATGTTAAGAGACACAACCCCGACAAGTTAGAATTCAGGACGAAACTATGTAAGTTTGTGAGATGCCCCAAGAAAACTTGTGGGTATTATTTCTATCACCCCGATGACCAAAAGGTCTTTATAGCCAAGAGGGCATTGTTCCTTGAGAAGGAATACATTCTTGGTGAAGATAATGAGGGCGTGATAGAGTTAAGCGAAGTTGGAGAATCTAACTACAATTCCACAACCTGAGTCTATTCAGATGTCTAACACATAAGTTTCAATTTTACATAGGTTCGACTGAATACCCTATTTATTTTTCTAGGAGATACATGAGACATATCAGGAAAAAAAAAAAAAATTTAAACAGACCCAAGAACATGAAATCTACAAAAGAAGCATCATCTGTATTACGTCCGGGCATAACCTAACGGGGAAAAGGAAAGCAGAACAGAGTAACCATCATCTATGGATTCCTACAGCATATAATATTAAGGTATAGCAAACAGAGT
The DNA here is from genome assembly GCA_001649415.1 of Musa itinerans. NCBI lineage: Eukaryota > Viridiplantae > Streptophyta > Magnoliopsida > Zingiberales > Musaceae > Musa > Musa itinerans. The sequence goes on along the minus strand of LVTN01000090.1, from coordinate 210,237 downwards.
TCCAGGTGCTTGTAAAAGGAATAATGGGCTCAATTGTATCAAAACAGGCATTTTGTTCTTTCCTCTTCTTCAAGAAAGCAAGGAGATGAGTAAAAGTTCTCCAAAAATTAAATATTTAAAACCTCAATTGATAATTTTTTGAATATATCAGTTAACGTATTTGGTCTCAATCCACAGATTGAATTCCGTCTTCGTCCGTACATAATAATCAAGGAAACCGAAATTAAGCCAGTTCAATTGTTTCTGAACACCCGTGGCTAGCATTCTTGGATTGTGAGCAAAGACGTACATATGCCTGTGTCAACTAGAACTCAACGGTGTTGATGTGAGTAATGACACGTAACCAGTGACCGCATAGACGAAGTTAAGGGAACATGTAAACATTTTACTTCCCAATCCCAAGGTCGAGTTCTGATTTCGTTTCCCCGCTCGCCTCGGCTTCGCTCCCACTCTCTCTTTCTCTCCCTCTCCTCGCCGGATCGTTGCTTCGCTCTGGTCCATCGCTTCCACCCACCCACGCACCCAAACCCTAATTAGTCCCTCGATCCACCATCGCTACCGCATAGCTCGTTCCGGAGTAGTTCTTTCCCACCTTCACGGTCCGCTCTAACCCTAATTCGAATTCATCGCAGCAGCAGCAGCAGCTGTCGCCGCAGCGGAGGACGCGTCGTCGGCTATCTAGCGCGCCTCTCACCATGCCGTCCATACTCTCCCCGGGTAAGATCCACCGGTTGGAGCTCGAGAACTTTAAGTCCTACAAAGGGTTCCAGACCATCGGTCCCTTCTACGACTTCACAGCCATCATCGGCCCCAATGGCGCTGGAAAGTCCAACCTCATGGACGCCATCAGCTTCGTGCTTGGCGTCCGCTCCGCCCACCTCCGGGGAGCCCAGCTCAAGGATCTCATCTATGCATTCGATGACCGCGAGAAGGAGAACAAGGGGAGGAAGGCCTTCGTTCGCCTCGTCTACCTTATGGCCAATGGTATCGAGCTCCAGTTCACCCGGACTATTACTGGTGCCGGCGGCAGTGAGTATCGGATTGATGGCCGGGTCGTAGGCTGGGATGAGTACAATGGCAAACTGAAATCGCTCGGCATCCTTGTAAAGGCAAGGAATTTCCTCGTCTTTCAGGTAACCCAGCTGATAGAAGAAGTTTTGCTTTGTTTGATGTGGTTCTCATTTCTCGTAGTCTTAATTTTGCTAAATCGTGTTTGAGCCACAAATTGTATTGTTCAGTGATACAGATATGTTCTTTGCGTACTTTTCTCATTTTGAACAGAATTTACTTCAGGATTCAGGAGTGCAGAGGAAGAGTAGCTGCGTAAGCCATGTCCCATTTTTCAGCAGTTTTCAGCTGTAATAGACCTTTTTCCTGATCTCTATTCAACAACGATTTAGCCTCAATAAAGGAGTCATAAAATATCTGGTTTAGCCTAAACGAAAAGCTAATGTGGGAAGTTACTAGCAATTATTAGGCCTTGAAAATTGGTTTGCATATGCTACATTTTATGGTGTATAGTTGAATTTAAGCAAATCAAGATGTATGGTAAATTTCTTTGGCTGCTTAGCGAATCCCTGTCCCCTTTCTTTTGTGTCTTTTTCTCATTTTTTTTCCTTTTCTTCTTTTTGTTTGTTGACTGTATGATGAATTGACCTGCAACATTTTATCCTTTTCCCCCCTCTAATCCAAACCTGTTGTACACTTATTGACATGAACTGTCTAGATGTGTTATCACAGAACAATGTTTTATGATCGTTGCAGATTGATATAGCAAATAGATCCACCAAAGCTGAACAGGAAATTAGCTGGTGGGTCCCCTATATTTTTGTTTTCCCATTGGACAGGATTGCAAAAGCTAAAACATGAAGGTGTCAAGAGATTTGTACCTGTTGTGGGGGGAAGGTTTCCAAGTGTTTGCTGGCAAAATGAGTGACTCAAATTTGCAAATGGAAATATGAACTTGCCAAGAGATGAATATCAAACTTGTTAATCAGTTTTAAGTAAAAGACTTAATAAACACATGAATGATATCCTGAGGATCTGGTTGAATAAGAAGCAATTTAAAGTTTGATATTCTGAAGGTTGAGTCAAAGGATCCAGTGGAGGAAATGCAAGATCCAGAATGAAACACTGAGAGCAGGAGAAATTTTAAGCTCCTTGACAACAAAGAAAATTGACGTATATCAAATTAATCCTTTTGAACACTTGAAGAAGTGCACATGGAAGATTTGGTCAAATTCTTTGCTTAAAGGGAACATTTGGCTTCAATCTAATGTGTTGTGAGGGCATGATCAGAGTTCAGGCCATGAAAGTGCAAATTGAAATGATATGGGAAGTTTCTAAACAGATTAATGTGGGACAACCTGTAACGGTACTAAGTCTCAAGGGGATTGGGAATAGATAGGAAACAGAGAAAAAAAAAGAGAATTTGATGTGCACACTTGATTCGTGAAAAAATTATTTTAAAAATGAAAAATACAAGCTGAGCTAAAGTTCAAACAAATAACAAAACTTAAGGAGGGAGATAAATTACTAACATGATTCTTCCCAAATAGGTCTAGTTAGTTATTGAGGTTGCTTCATGGGACACTAGATAATCAGCAGTTTGAGTCTTGGTGGATTGTACAAGGTTTAGGAAAGGTATTGGACAAGTGGAAAATATGTTAGAGAGGTTGGAGATAAGACAATAGGTAGTTATTTATGTTTCTGAGGCTTTAAGGCATATGTGAAGGTGAAAAGAGGATGGATATGATAATGTGAATAGGGGAGAAAAAACTAAAATTGATAGCCTTGGACCCACACCAAGTCCTCTGAACTAACCTTGAGGGAAGAATGTGGCCTTACACCACTTATAAATTGTGGGAGGAGAGAAATTTAATTTATTATATGATGTCCATGATCAATCTAATTGGCATATACTATTATATGCAGAATATTTAATCAAATTCAATTTTTTTTTGTTTCGATAGAATTTTTAATCATGCCCAATTTATCATTTATTTTGTTTGGTTTAGATGAATGAAAATGAAAATATGTCCAACCTGACCCAAATCTAAGTTTATCACAAATTCTAAAGGTTTCTGTTTGCCTTCTTTCCATGTTCTAATGCAAACCCACAAAGTGGCTTGATTTTCTTCAGAGATGATCCATCAAGCAATTATTCTGAAATACACACCAACATGAGAATTTTACACATTGGAGTAACCTGGTAATACATTATTTTGGATGATAATTATCCTTCTAGCATTAACATGTCTGAACCACTTATGACTCTGACTACTGTGGTGGTAAAGAGGTTTCCATGGATTAATGGCAACATCACAATTTTAACTGAACACTTTGTGAGCATACATTATCATGTTTTAGTGAATAATTGCAGATAAAGTTTCGAAGATTTTGTGGATGAGATTTGCATCAAGTGAACTTGTTTTGCTATATATATATATATTCAATTTTGGTCTAGTCAAGGTCAAGTAAGTCCGAAATAATCCTGTCAGTAAAATCATAGTTATATATAACTTAGTCATGTTATATTTTTCAGGCAGTGCTTGACACTGTTTTGTATTTTCTAATTTGTTTCTTAGAACTTGATTGCTAGGTGGTTTCCTTCTTTATGCCTTAATCTAAATGAACTGAGAAGCTGTTTTTTTTGTGCTAGTCACATGATAGTGACTTATTGAGCCACACAAAAGAGATGCATTAGTTCGTGTCCAAGACATCTGTCTTCCCCTTGTTTGTTGTTATTATTTATATTTGTAAAACTTAAATTAAACTATATGTTTGGCTTTAGCACTAAGGTGTAGATCATGTTACTTTAGATCTTATAGTATTAACATTTGTGGAACAGGGTGATGTGGAGTCGATTGCCTCAAAGAATCCCAAGGAACTTACAAGTTTGCTTGAACAAATTTCTGGATCAGATGAGCTTAAAAAAGATTATGAGGAATTGGAGGAGCAGAAGGCTCGGGCTGAAGAAAAATCAGCACTTATTTATCAGGAAAAAAGAACTGTAGTAATGGAGCGAAAGCAAAAGAAAGCACAGAAGGAAGAAGCTGAGAAACATCTCCGCCTGCAAGAAGAGCTGGTGTGTATAATTCCATTTTTCATTTGTTCCTATCTCTTGCGTCTTGCTGTTATGGTTTTCTATATCAAGGTGCCTTGAGGCCTGGATACTTGAAGCAAGACTCTGGCTAGAACAGTGGAACAAATCTATAAGTATTTTATTCAAGGTGTCTTTATTAGTCTCATATTGACAGTTTAGACATAAACTTGATGCCTATCTAATTTTGATTTTTATTCATATTATAGAAAAATTTGTTCTTAGTGAAATAATCTACAGATATGTGGTACACTGTCAACTATTATTCTATAGCATGCACATGTTTTTTTTTTTTGGCTAGCTGTTTCTGGCAAGCACCTTTTTGATGATCCTTTATCAGAAATATACTGCAATACAAAAGAAGGTACACTTACAAACTCAAACACAATTTAACACTGTCTCTGTTCATCGTTGCATTTGACTCAGTTTTGTATAAACTCTGCATGATATCATCTTCATCTCCAAATTAGGCATATGAGACATGCCTATTGTGTTAGTGAGGTAAATTTAGAAGCTTGACATGCAAGACCTAAACATAGAGTAACAAATGCATGTTATGATATTACATTACTTACCATGAATATCTCAAAAATCGGCATGTATCTATTAATGCATAAGAAATTTTTTTTTTGGTTATGATAGAGTAACAAATGCATGTTATGATAGTATGATACTACATTACTTACCATGAATATCTCAAAAATCAGCATGTATCTAGTAATGCATAAGAATTTTCTTTTTTGTTTAGACAATTTCATGTTGTCTTGTTCTGTATTTTCATGTAGAGTCATGTAAACATTCATGCAATTTATCTAAACAATCAAAAGAAAAATGCTACATTAGTCAAATTCACTTTGATTTATGAAATTTCTTAATACACTTTCCCATTGGATATGAAGGTGATCACTTTGTTATATGGGTAATTTTGCTTTTTATTTATGGAATTTAACTTCAGTATTTTTTTCATAAGATGAGTGTACGTTCCTAAGTATTGTAATATATGGAAATCATCATGTCAAGTCTACCGTTCCTTATTATTCACATGCATCCCCTATCCTCTCACTACTAGTTAAAATTCATGTATAACACATATTTTTATTAAAATATTCTTATGCAACATTGATGAATAAATTAAGTTTGAGAAAAAAGTACACAGATTATTTAAAAGAAATCACACACGTAAACAAATGAATTACCAAAGTGCTATCACTGCAAAAGCAATCAACAATTTTTAAACCTGTTGAGAGTGGAGTAAGTTCATATCTTTCTATTATTGAACTGTCCAGTAACATTTGAGTGCAATCCACAAGTTCACTGCATGTACTACGTATCTTCTTTACTTAGTCACATTGACTTGGTCAACATTGCTTCGCAATTTACCTGACAATCCACAACAATTCTGTTGCCTTCCACCTCGGTATGTTATTCTGTTGAAGGAAAGAATGGTGAATCAAATAAATAAACTAAAGGACAGATTCCATCGAATAGATGGGTGTATAGTGCCACTATTAATTTCCAGTGACCGTTGGAGGCCTCTATACAATCTTTTCTCAAGCTTGCAGGATTTATGCTCATTTTGGACAGTAAATTTGCCATTGACAATTGGGCAACCAGATATGTTCTCATGTAGTTTGTAATTGAAGTACTGAACTCTTTGTTTGGCCCTCTTCTTAATATGGTCATAGAGTATAAGGTAACTTATGCTATTGTTGTGTTTATATATTACTATATTCATGCAGAAATCTCTGAAGAAGGAGCATTTTTTATGGCAACTTTTCAATATTGAAAATGATATTGAAAAACTCAATGGTGAACTTGATAGTGAAAAGAAAAAACTTGAGGAAGTTCTCTCATTACAAAAGGAATTCGACTCTGAAGCAGAGATGAAAAAGAAAGAACAAGCTGGCTATTTGAAAGAGTTGACAATTCGTGAAAAGAAGATTGCAAAGATAAAACTTGAGCTTGATAAGAAGGTAACTCCTACGACGACATGCTTCTGATCATATATTGGTTGAAAAAAATAAATTTTTCTTCTCAATAACCTGTTCACTAACATTTTGAAGCACAATCTGTAGAGAGTTTACTTCTACATTTCTTTTTTTGTCCCAGCAACCAGAGCTTCTTAAACTAAAAGAAGAAAAATCTCGCATTAATTCAAAAATTAAAAGCAGCATAAAAGAGTTGGAGAAAAAGAAAAAAGACCAAAGGAAGCATGCTGAAGAAATAGGAAAGCTACAAAAGGATCTACAAGATGTCACTGAAGCTATTCATGAGCTGAATGAGCAAGCTAAACATGGTGTTGGCAAACTTGAACTAGCAGATGATCAACTAAGTGAATATCATAGAATGTAAGTCATCTCTTTAACTTCAATCACTCATTTTGGCATATGATTATCATGTTCCTTAATTACTAATTTCAGCATATGATTAATGTGTGCAGCATCTGCTTTAGTTTCATTTTTCTCTGAGGTCAAGTAATATGTACTTAAGAAAGAATAAGACTTCTGTATACGTCAAGAGTGCCCCAATAAGCTTACAGCTTCTTGGTGTTCACTAACCACATCATGAAATCTTTTCTATTCTTCTATCCCTGTTCATGTGGGCCATAAATTCTGCATGTCTATGATTTCAGAGATTCATGCACTTTTAGATGCATATCATTTAGATGTCTTGCATATTCATCAAAATGGTCCGTTATAATGAGTAAATATAAATCCAATCAAAGCCCAAAAATACCATGTCTGGGCAACATTCAGATAAAAGGCCTTGTTCTGAATATTCTTCTCTTTTTTAATAATGGAAATGGGGGCATAAGATATTTGTGGCATTATACATGTTACCCTAGTTTACAGTCAAGTATAATATCCATTTATACCTATGTAAAGCATGGAGCACAGAGAAGATAACCAAAGCTCCCAAGGGTTAGGAAGCAAGCATCTATAACTGGTAAAGCCTACATGTGGCAGGGAATATTTTCACCTGTAGCAATAAACACTCTACCCTTTACTCAAGGAGAGGGGTATGAACCAGCTAAATAAGCTAGGTCAGTCATTTTTATTTTGACTTGACAAGTAATTACTAATTAGGATATATAGTCGTTTGATATATCATCTAAAACGGGTGGTATATATCGATCCACCAGCTAATTAGTATGTGGACTAGCCTATTTTGGGCGATACACATGAATACGGTCAAGCATCGGTCGATATGGGTGATGTATCGGTCGATACCGTCGAAACTCTTATTGTATCGGCTAGTGTTTTAAAAAGGCACTCGCTTATGTGCTTGGGTAAGGTGAGGCTTGAGCACCTCGTATAGTTGTCAGGCGACGTGGAAGTGCCGCCTGGGCGCTTACCCAAGCCCAAGCATCGAGCGCCTCAGGTGAGTGCCAGATTGAAGGTGAGCAATTAAACCAAATGGTCAACTTTGGTTTGGTTGAACATTAACTTGGTTCAATCGAACTAACTAAGCATAATAAATAGTAATAGTAAAACCCCCCGACCCATAAACCCTAGGTACTTTGCCGCCCTGACTCACCTCCAGTTCTATCGCTGCCTTTGTGCACAACCGTTGACTTCACCGCTAACACAGGTTCGATGCTTCCTTTGTCATCGATGGATAGGTCCGAAGCTCCCGTTGCCATAGCTTTCGTGCGCAGTTCCCTCCGTCACTATTGCATTCGTGTGTAGATCCTTTTGTCGTTGAGGAATAGGACTATAGCTTCCTTCTCCACCGAAAAATACATCTGAAGCTTCCTTCATCCTTGACGCTATTGTCCATAGCTTCCTTCGTCGTCGCTGCCACCATCTGTAGTCTTCTCCGTCATCGCTGCCCTCTCCCTTCCCATGTTCCACCATTGGTGACTCCTTTTCTCCCCCTCACTATTATAACTACTCTTAACAATGGATAAAATACTGTTAACAGTGGATTGTTAATCATTGACTGACATTAAAACTATTGTTATCATATAATAAACTAAAACCGTTATCAATCCTTAGAATTGTTGATCTATTTAGAACTAATTCCTATTTAGAAATGCATTCAACAATTGTACTGCCCTAATGCGAGATCGATGTGTCGATCCTTCGTCACTGCTCAACTCTGACAAACTTGAGCTTGAAGAGTTAGTGTTCTTCTTTAGCCTCTGCTTAGGCTTCTCTCGAACTTCACCTTGCAATGCGTTCAGCAAACGCATAACTCCCATGCGAGGTCTTGACGATGATTCGTCACTACTCGAATGTGACTTGTTCGAGCTAGAAGATTTTGCCTTCGCTCTACCCTTCTTTGGTTAGAAAGAAGTTGTAAGGGCATTAAATGCCTCTTTTCGTTGCGAGCATTCTAATATTTGATGCTTTCCACCCCACAAAAGACATATGTCAAACTTCGAGACGTACCCTCTGGATCCATGTCTCGTCGGAGCAACAAACTTTGTGTTCTCTAGCATGAACTGAGTTCGTAATCCCCTCTTCAAGGCTTTCCAAGTGTCGATGTTACAATAACTTTGTTGCATATCTTCCCACCGTGTGCGCCACCATAGTTTTGCATCACCAACAAGATACATCGTAGCTAACGACACCTTGGAATCTTCTAATTTGGGTTGTGTCGCTCTGAAGCACTATTCCAAATTGAAGAGAGTTTTCTAACTCATGGCATCTCAAGCACCCCAGTAGCTTTGCAGTTTTGGAGCCCTTAATCCCGATAAGAGATAGTCGCGAGACATTTCTCCGCTCGCATGTGTAACTTGCATCAGTACCGACACTTGAGCTATCAAGTCCCTTACTTGCCCTTGTAAGTATTGCACAGACTCTCACATGTCATCCATCAACCTTTCAACTCGAACCTCTAGCTAATCCAGTTGGGATTCCAACCCTGTTTGCACGGACTCTATCATCTCAAGAAGCTCCTCGCTTCCATGGAGATTCGTCAATTTTTGGTTGACAAGGTCGGGCTGCAACTCCAACTAGGCCACTCTTTCTTTGGTGCTGTTTTGTCGGTTAGGTATCTCTTCAACTCTTGCCTCTTTTGCGTCAGAGAACTCTTGCACTGTGAGAATATCGCTGCAAATGCCATGCTCCACTTGAGTGGCTTTGCTAGAGCCCACACGAGTGCTCGTCTGTTTCTCCGGAACGGTCATGCATTGCTATTGCCCATCAAGTACAGTGGTGCTGGTTTTGTCACCCTGCCCTGCCATGGCAATTCAATGTTTGCTTTACTCGCTTTGATACCACCCTGTCGTGACCTTAGCTACCCAGGAGATATGCATTTGCAAGGGTCAGCCTAGATCTTAACCTCGTGCAGTCTACAAAGGACCTGCACAATGAAGAAAAGGTTAGAAAGGCGAATGTGCGGGTAATTTACTATTGTTGTGCACGAAAAGGGCAAGATAATCGGGATTCAAAACAACCAGCGTTTATTAGGCTCAAAAGGGTCTTTAAAAAAGGGCTGAACGAGCCCACACAAGAGGGGCTCCGAAGGTAAATGTAGACCGATTGTTCATCTAGTACTTTTGTCGAACAGAAAGTGGGCACACTAAGGACGTTGTATCAGCCCTTGGACACTTACCCAAAGTCCCATTCGCCCCGGTGCCTCTTGGGGGGTTCCAAGGTATTGAGATGGCTGATGTTTCGCATCACTAGGTCGTCAGTCAGAAATCAGCTCGTGGCATGTGAGAACGGTGCAATTTGGGTCATTTTTCTTTTCGTGTGGTGCTTCACAGCTAGAAACATTTCCAAATTTTACATGATGAAAACAGGAAACAAAAACAACGACAATAAACAAAAATGGGACTGACTATAGTGTTTTCTGCCCCGTACAAGTTGCCCCAAAGAAAACAACGAAAACAAGAACCGAAAACCATCATGGACAAGCGATGAACACCTTGGCTGCATTGTTCCATGACAGATCGGTATGTACCAATTGGATCGTTACCACCGGTTGGCATGATACTGCTGTACTTGATATATAGTCATAACATATCATGAACTTTTATATTTGTAATTCTGAAGCAGTTCAGCAAATAACTGTTACTAAAAATTAATTAATTTATGAGGATTGGCATCAGTTTCATAATGAATCATGAACTTTTATATTTGTAATTCTGAAGCAGTTCAGCAAATAACTGTTACTAAAAATTAATTAATTTATGAGGATCGGCATCAGTTTGTGCCCTTTGGGAATTAGTGTGTATTGTTTGTTTATTTGTGGTCCAGTTATATGTAACTTTTGTCTGATAAAGTCAAATGGAGGGGGTTGACTTGTTGCCTTAATTGTTTCCTAATTCAAAATTCTTCTTAACCTTCTCTCCAAGTGCAAATAAGTCTAATATAATATGTTAGATCAAAATAATGCATTGCTGTTTTATGTTGCTGTCCCATCATGTAAATAAGCTGAAAAACTTGAGAATGCAATCATGTGTTGGTTATGCGACCATGATTTTTGTAGTCATCAAATCTAGAAAAAAGTGTTTAATGGAAGAAACTTATTTCAATTTATACTTGCAAGATAAGCATTTCCAGAACCATATTTCTCCCTGAAGTATATTCTAATTTATAGGTTTCTTTCTGTGTGTCTAAAACCATTATTTGGCAGATAACAAGGTCATCATTACAATTGTGAGCAATTGGTTTTAAGAATAATCAACTCACTGAATTTTTGTTTTTAGTCATGTTGTCTATATGAAAAATGATTTATGCGCTGATTTTCACTTGATATGCTTGGCTTATATCATTCTACAAATTTATCATCAATAGTCTATAAGATATTTGATGCTTAATCATTCAGTAAGGAGGAAGCTGGAATGAAAACTGCTAAGTTAAGGGATGAGAAAGAGGTTCAGGATAGGCAATTACATGCGGACATAGAGGTTCAACAGAATTTGGAAGAAAATCTTCAACAATTACTTAGTCGAGAAAAGGAGTTGTCAACTCAGGAGGATGAATCACGAAAGAGATTGAAGCAGATATTGGATTCAGTTGCAGATTATAAGAAAGAGCTCGACAGGGTTAAGAAGGATTTGCATAAGATTTCAAAAGATCGTCAAAGTTCGGGGTCAGTTGCTATTCTGTGTTCAAAGTTCTAAATTTTTGCATGTTATTATCTCAAGGGGGAATTTAAGATTTAGCTTAAATATGTGAATCTCTTTTTTCTGGGAAACCTGCTTATAATGTCATAATTCACTTTATGCTATTTTCCCTTCTCTTTGTGGTCCTCAGGACAAAGTATCAGAGTCTAAAACAGAAACTTGATGAAGTAGATCTACAATTACGAGAACTAAAAGCTGATAAACATGAAAGTGAGCGAGATGCTCGGCTCTCTGAAACAGTTCAGAGTCTCAAAAGACTTTTTCCAGGAGTTCATGGTCGCATGACTGAACTTTGCAGGCCATCACAGAAGAAATATAACCTTGCTGTTACTGTTGCTATGGGTAAATTTATGGATGCTGTGGTGGTTGAAGATGAAAATACAGGAAAAGAATGCATTAAGGTAAAAGCCTATGAGAGGTTAGCTTTATATTAGATTGCAAAGTTATCCTTTCTGTTAACCGATATGATGGTAAATATATTTCTTTACAGACAACTGATTTTACTAAATGGCAGGATGGTTTTGTTCATTTGTGGAGATTACAATTTCTATTTGTCCTATGATGAACTTAAACTATTTTCTTCTCCATGGCCATCGTAGTGATGGTCTACTTTAGTATGAAAGCCAACTTTAAAATCTTTATCTTATTCTTTTTCTATTAATGTAATTTATATACCAATATGAAGATGCATACCTACATGTAAAACACTAGTGGTGGTATACCTGACTCACTACATTAGGTTGAGTGTTCGAAACCTCATGCTACAAATTTACACCTAAAACACTAGAGTCATGGTGGTAGTTGATGGTAGTAGTGTACCTAATTCACTTTCCTTAGGTTGAGAGTTTGAAATTTAATCTAATAAAATTTTTAAAACCTGAAAGACTAATCTGACATGTACCTAATTCACTTATCTTGGGTTGAGGGTTTGAAACCATGTTCAACAAATTTTATATATAAAATATTTGTTTGATGCAAGGATCACCAAAATTTTATATATTAACTTTGAATCTTCTCCAAAGATACGAGTTGAGATGCTAGACTATGTGTCAAAACTTTATGATTTCAACAAATTAAGTAATAAACGGAAGCAACTTGTTTATACGTTCTACCCACCAAAATAAACATCGGGACTCGGTAGCTGATAGATCAAGTCCTTGATCTTATGAATTTGTATATCAATATGGTACACTGGTTGGACCCAATCTTGAAACTGCTCTCACATTTTAGTGTCCTAACAAACTGAATACCATTGGTGCATCAGTGTGGTAATAGTTATTGCATGATCATCATTGATGACATGTGTTTGAGGAGCCTCCTAAGGCAAGCATGATTGTGCCATGTAGGGGTGGGGATGTTGGAGTACACTGGAATTTTTGCTCTTACCATTGGCTTCATGCTATGTCTCGTAAGAATGTTCAAACTCGAAAAATATGACCAACTATTACCATTGGTTGTACGATCCTCCATAATATGAAGGTTGAGAATACGACGAGCTCCTATCCCTGTGGCTTTATCCTATTTGCTCAAAGTCATCGATGACCTTCCCATTTCCTCTATCCTTCCAACTGCAAACATTACGTGTGCTTAGGTGACATACATAAAATGTTGTACCTCTGTCCATGCCCCACCATGAGTAGATGGAATAATTGACTAGCCACCATCCTTGTTATCGTTGATTGAGGACATCGTGGAGTGTTGACTATGATGGAGGTGTTTTGTCATCGGACTGAAATTGTTGCTCGTCGATTCTTTCCAAGGGATCAATTAATGCTATTGCCTTCTCTTTTGCCTTTCCATGTTGGGCAGATGATTGTGATTGTTGGGTGCTATAACCCTGACTAGACTGACTCGAGGTTGTTTGGTTGCTATGATTTGACTGATGGGGCTCTTTCTTATGTTGGGATGTTGTTCAACTTTCTTTATAGCCTCAGTGATAAGATGAGATGGATGCGGTGTTATGGACTTAGTTGGAATTGCCTAAGTCGTGAGGCACCCGTTTAATATCCATTCACATAGGGTCAGCCTAGAAGTAACCTTGCATAAGTCTCGAAGGACCTGTGAAAGAAAAAATCAATTAGTTTAGAAAACGATCAACAAACAAGTCCCGATATCTCGTAGAAAGGTGCAAGAAACAAGCAATTCAACAAACATTTGATGTGCAAAGAGAGAAAAGAGAGAAGGGGAAAACTAGGATTTTGGAAGACAAAAGAATCGCAAGCGTCGCAAGTCCACAAATGGTGTAAGGCAAGTCTACGCACACTTTGCATACAAACATTTTTTATCCAAACAGGGCTCAACACTACTCCAAAGCCCCATCCAGCATTGTGCCATCCGAGTGGTTCCAAGGAGTTGAGATGGTTGATGCTTCGTGCCACACAATAGTATGTAGAAAATAGACTGCAACATGTGAAAATTGGGCTATTTTGCAGCAATCTTACCAAGTCTGGGGAGAGTTTGCTGTGTAAACTTGCAAACAATTTCTGCTTATAGAACCCAATAAAAACACAAAAAAAAGGCAAAACACAGTGCCAAACAACTATGCAAGTAAACATAAGCGACGAATGGTCTATTGACGAAGTTGTTACAAATGTGCAATGACAGTTTGTGATAGCAGGGTCTCCTGTCTCATTAAGCAAAGGAACCCATTCTAGCATTGGTTAAGAATCTTTCTTGTACAAGTTAAATGGGTCAATCTTTGACTTTGGTTGTCGAGCTTGACATATTATAGTATATGATAGCCGATTGCGGATCATAGTGAATCAAGGCAAACGTTGACTAATAATCTTTATATTTGCTTGATGTGCTTAATGATGATTATAGATAAACTTCGTGATCGATTGTGCTTGTTTGCTGTACTTCTAACAGATTGTAGCTCACCAATATCTTTTATCGTTAGGTCCATTGTTGCACATAGAGTCCAAAAACGTTTCCTCCATGCTCCATCAATGCAAACTAGCCTTGAAATTCATTCTATTGTCGGTAGCAATATGTAATTTTGTCTAATTCATTAACAAACTTGTGAAAGATCATCCTTTGGTCAATAACAATATGTAATTTTGTTTGATGCTCATTCTGGTGAATCCGATCCAACTATCACACATTAATGTCACCCCATATAGGTCCCATTATTTCTTGAAGAATTTAATCTAGTCTTTGAGTTTTGCCACCTCTTCATCTAGATATACGTCATGTATCTCCTTCAACGAAGGAAGTTGGATGCCCGTACTAGTCTTTCGAATGGATAACACCATGCTACGGTATGCCCAAAATTATAAAAAAAACCTCCAAAAATACCTGGAAAATAGAAAAAAATAGATTAGGGTTCTTAAGTTAGAAACAAATATAAATTTAGTTTAATTTTAGCAAAAATAATGTAAATTGATCCAATATCAATCAAATTTTGAATAAGTTATCATTAAGACCACTAATCACAGCATTACAAAACTCAATTAAAATCTAATTAGACCTATTATACCATCACAAACATATGATATAATTCTTAATATGTATGAAATATAAAGATTTGATCCAATTCACAAATCGTAGCTTTGTTGAGTTTAGGAAAGTGAAAATATGAGAATAAGAGAGAGATGCGAGTGAAAAAGAGTTTGAGAGAGTTTAAGAGATTAAGAGATTAAGAGAGTGAAATGAGTTGAAAGAGGAGGGAGGAAAGGGTTTAAAAACATTTTTCTAAGCTCTAAACGGTCAAATTGATCGTTTGAAATAGGGCAATCTCAGCCCTTGATCGGTAACGATCAAAATTCGAGCGTACCGATTGGTACAAGTCGATAACGGTCGGATTTCAATCGTTACTGCCTAGTACAAACCTCATATCGCTTGATACGAGATTAAGTGATCGATACCTCTCGGTAGTGGGCGGTCCGCATACCGGCATGTACTGCCCGTATCGGGCGGTACTCATCAGTACAACAAACACACCCTAGACAGAACACCATTGTGCATGATGAAATTAAAATGGGACATCAAGAGTGGCATAATTCGATCAAGCGAGGATCAACGAGGAGCCAATTGGCCAACATCTTACCCTGCACCACTCATATGTCAAGATGGTTGCCCCATCAGATAGCATGTCGCCAACCATGACTCAAAGAGACTACAGTGGCCGATCAAACAAGGCAATCAACGACAAAACACCGTTGTACATGATAATAGTAAGCCGAGACATCGAGAGGGACATAATTTGATCAAGTAGGAATCAACGAGCAGCCAATTGGCCATCATCTCACCCTGCACCACTTGTATGCCGACACAATTGCCCCATTGGACAGCCCATTGCCAGCCACGGGTCAAAGAGATTCAGGTGATCAGTCAAACAAGGCAATCAATGACAGAACTCCGTCATGCACGAAGAAAAAGGGACATTGAGAGGGACATGGTGCAGAAATTAACGAGCAGCCAGTTTGGCTGACGTTTCACTCCGTACATCACTGCTACGGCAGCAGGCGAAAAATGGCAAAAACGAGGGGATCCATTCACACTGCTCACGGTGGTCGCCACAGCACATGACCATTGGACCAATGATATGGTGCCATTTGAGATTTAATGAGAAGCAAATACAGCAAGGAATCAGATTAAGGCCATGAAAGGTTTCTTCATTGCATAATGTGGAGGGAGGAGGAAAAATATTGTTATATAGCACATAAATCATGCAATAAGTTGGTTTAGGTTATGCTTTTTGTGGAACTGAAGTAACAGTTTTGGACAAGTTGATACGTTTAGTTGGTTAACTTTTCCGCACTGTCTAACTTATGGGAATAGTAAAACTATCCATTTTTATGGAATTATATATTATTAATGGGATACTTCTTGTTAATGATAATTGATTTTTAGCTTTGATATCTTTTATGTTATCATAGAGCAACTGGTTCTACCATTACGGCAATCGTTTCTGTAATTACTCTGTGTTGAATCTATAATTCATTACAGTGCAAATTACTGTCAAGTGTTAATACAATTTAAAATTCATGATGAGATCTTCTTTTTCTTTCTAGTATTTGAAGGAACAACGGCTTCCTCCCCAGACATTCATCCCCTTGCAGTCAATTCGTGTCAAGCCAGTTATCGAGAAATTACGTACTTTAGGTGGGACGGCACAGCTGGTCTTTGACGTGATACAATATCCTTTTTATTGGATGCTGTGAATTGAAAGTTTTTCTTAAATAGCAAATAGACATGAAAACTTATAGTTTCATTCTTGTGCAGGTAGAACATTCTTTTTATATAATACCTTTGCTATTTTAGTTTACCTCATTAGATTTTACATTTTGTAAGCTAGTGATGAAAAAATATGGTTTATTTATGGCATAACAAGCTGTATATGCTTGGAAGTTTTGTTAACAACATGGTTATTAGTATTTCTTACATCTTTTCAGTGGTCTTGCTTATTTGCCATCAATATTATTAAAGCCTGTTTCTAGTTCTGCAATTTCTATTTAATTTTTTAATGATGTGAATTATGCAAGTATAGTCATTTCTTTTTTTTGGGCTGTGGAATTTGGCATCTTTCATCATGCCTTCTGTTTCTGATTTTGTTTTCCCTCCATATGTGAAACGAATAAATTCACCTTCTCTTAATTGGTGCAACTTCAAAAGTTTCATTACTATGTTTCCCGTTTCTGTCTATCTTTTGTTGGCTACCACACATCTATTTAAATTTTCTCTTCTGTTCTTTTTTATCTTGTTTATTCTGTAAATTATCGGAGGTTCTGAGCATGCTATTCTGGCCTCAGCGTTGACTGTTGATTACTAGATTTGTCTTTGACGAAGGATCAGTCATAATATTTCTTTATGCTCTCCACTTCATTGTGTGTTTGCATTTAATACATTTTCTTTTTAATATTTTGATCAATGGTCGAAAGAAAGGCTGACACATTACCATGTATCTTGCTTTTCATTTTTGAAGCTCTTCTATTATGTCTGATTCTGATGATATTCATAAAATTTATTGTTGCATTATAATGATTCGCCAGTCACATGGTTTAATTTATTTCATACTATGCATATAAGCTAAGGGTATTATGTTGTACAAATGTTTAATTGAACTATAGTTTCTATTGATTATTGTGGCCTCTTTTCCTTTTCTTTTTTCTTAACATTTTCACATTTGATCGATCCTTGGAGAAAGCCATCATATATGCTGTGGCGAATACTCTTGTATGTGATAACCTTGATGAAGCTAAAATTTTAAGCTGGAGCGGAGAGAGGTACAAGGGTAAATGTCTCTTAACAATTGATTTTTATCCTATTTACCTTGTATTATTTGACCTCTTGATTTTCATATGATCCTATCTAGTGGTTACTGTTGATGGAATTCTCCTGACAAAATCTGGTACAATGACTGGTGGGTTAAGTGGTGGAATGGAAGCCAAGTCAAATAAGTGGGATGACAGTGCAATTCAAGGTATACATATACATTCTCTCTTTGTATCACTTGTTTTGATTTTGTTTTGCTTTCCTCCTACTGAATATTATTTTATTATGCAGCCCTTAAGAAAAGGAAAGATCAATTGGAATCAGAAATGGAAAGTCTTGGATCACTGAGAATGTTACAAATAAAAGAGTCTGAAGCATCCGAAAGGATCACAGGGCTTGAAAGGAAAATTCACTATTCAAAAATTGAGGAGGTAATATAGTGAATAATAGACATATATCCTTCAAATAACATGCTGGAATAAAACAATGCCTGAGGTGAAGTGCTTTAAGTTTTTTTTTTTTTTTTTTGAGTTTTTTGCAAGAAGGTAAGATATTGAATGACAATAAGTATTTTACAAGTACAATTGACATGCTCTCTTATCTTAAGATATTCGTTGAAGTGCTTTAGTTTAGCTGACTGTTGTGCTGGTCTCTGTTTCATCTTATGTTGATTTAGTGGATTTGCTAATTAATAAATTGTGAACTGTATTTCTTGTTGTTGCAACACACTGCAGTTGCATACCTTCAGGATTTTGCTTCTAAGAACACTTGTGCTGGTTGTTTCCTTTTCTATTCATGTGCTGTTAGAGCTTTCTGCTGCATGTACTATTTCCTGTTCTCCATTTTTCTTCTTGTCCCACCTTTTATTAAGACCTAAGCTGGATTCATAACATACTTGTTTTAGTCGTCCTGGGATTTTAGCTTAGCATAGAAACGGTCTTCAGACAAGCTTGATTTTGTTAATCGTTACCAGTTAAATCATTTTTAGATTAGAGTTTGGTTTGTGAATAAGAATGCCTCTGAAGTATGCTGTAACAAGCCATAATATCCCAGCAATTTGGAGCTGACTACACGGATTTTATTTGCTCCATCCCTGTACAAAGCAATATCTTTAGTTAATTATAGCATGATAGAAACTTATATCATGGAGTCTATCTTATGTATATGACTAGTAATTCGGCCATTATTAATGTCAAAATGTAAGAATTTAAAATTGATTCTTGGTGTAATCCTATATTAATAAGAAACTCACTAGATACACTTCTTATGGTTTTAACACTAATGATTGTACTATTATACATTCCTTTCAGTACGGTTCTCCATTTCAACTGAATTGGTATGCATCGGTTCGGATGTGGATTGCCCCTTTTGGATGGCCTAGAGGTGGTAGTGATTTAAAAAGCACTAGGCGCTAAAAGGCACCAAGGTTCCAAAACGCCCAAGGCGTTAGGCGCTCATTCGAGCGAAGCAAGGCGTTAAAATATAAAAAATATATAATATAATTAATAAATATAATTATTTAAATAAAAAATATGATATTAAATTAAGAAAATCTTAAGTATAAAGTCACAATATCATATTAACAAAAATATCAAAATTCAAAAGAATAAATAAAGTTAGTAGTATTAAAATAAAAATAATATATTATTAATCTAATAGATAAAAAATAATGTTAACAGTATACTGTTAGTGATAACACTATACTGAGTCGAGTGTGCGAAGAGACCGAGGTTGCTGACTGAGAGCAACGACAGTGGCAACGACGAGCAGCGATAGTGGCAGCGAAGAGTAGTGACAACGGCAACGGAGAGAGGTAGAGCGGAGAGTAGCGACAGCGGTAGCGGAGAGAGGCAGCGACAACAAAAAAAAAATGTCGACGACGAGAGTCGGGTTAGGGTTGGGGAAGTTGCGAGGGTAGCAGAGAGGTTGATATCGGTGCTTTAGTTTGTTAGATTGAACCAACTAATGCAAATGTGACCGAACCAGACCTAACATGCTGGTTCGGTTGCCTGATTTAACCTGGGCGCTTGCCCAAAGCGCCCGGCATCTAGGCTCGAGTGAGCGCCCAGGGGGCACCTCTTTGAAGCGTGTCGCCTGGATAGTAAACGAGGCGCTCGAGCACCTTTTGAAATCACTAAGAGGTGGTACAGGGCTTATCACCCTATCACTGGCAACATGTTCAAATAATAATGCACGAAGAATTGTCATCCATTTTAGTTTGTTCCTATGTTAGGTAGCTTGTAAGGGCTTTGTAGTGGGCTTGACAACCTGATTTTGGTTGGTTCGTGTGGTTGTTTAGATTTGTAAGTGAAGCTTATGACCAGTTGTATCATAGAGGCAAAACTACCTAGATAATCTATCCTTAAAACTACTTGGAGGATGAGTAAATCTATCTAGTATTTATTCTATTGGAGGTGAAATTTTGCTCTTTTGAGTTGAACATTTCTTGAATTCTAAAAATCTGAGGCAAAGATGCTGCTAAGTCAAGTAACCAACTCAATGTAAAGAGTGCACCTTGAGGAGGCTGGCAAAGTCGAGGAAACTTGCTCTTTTCAGCCCTTAAGAGGATTGGCGAGACCAAGTAACCCATTTCTTTTAGTTATCTGCAAAGGAGCTTTGCATCAAGGATTTTAATTTCGAATGATATCACCCGTATCGAGCGGTACGTATCGGTCCACCAATAGATCGGTACGTGGACCGCCCACCAATTGATCTAGCCTCATATCGGACGATATGGAGCTGTATTGGGCGGTAACGATCGATATTTTGATCGTTACTGCCTGAAACAGGTTGGTAGCGGTTGATTTCGACCCTTGCCGCCCGCTGCTGAGCAGTATTAGCTTGGTTGTGGCGAGAGAGAAAAAGGAGAAGGCGCCCAAAGAAGAGGTAGAATTGGGAGAGCCTCGATATTTCCCGATCCGGTGCCACCCTTCCTCGACGATCCCGATCCAAGAGGTAATGGAGAGGCAGTGGCTCGGCTTCTTCTTCGCTATGTTCTTCGTCGAAGGCCGGAGACATATGCGACCTTTAACGTCTTCACCGAACGCCGCAGAAGTGAAGACTGCATTCTTCTCCTCGTCTGATGCGATAAGAAAAGGAGGCGACGTCACCGATGCAGTGTATGCCTCCTTTTTTTACTTTTTTATATTTTTTATATTTTATATTATATATATATATATATATATATATATATATATATATAATACGAAATTAAGAACCTTGCTTTGCACCCTATAAAAGCACCTTCAAAGTGTGTGGAATATAACAGCCATTAACTCCTCACCATTAGTGATTGGACCTAAAAAGGGTAGTTTGGTTGCTTTATCTCCCAACAGTGTGATACGAAAAGCAAAGGTGACACAAACCTACTTGGAGGGACACGACTAAGGAAAGGAATGGTCAAATCTTTGAAGAACTCAAAATTTCAAGTTTTGTGATATATTGTTGGTGAAGCTTCGATCGGCTCATTCATGCTCTTTGCTCTAGCTAGCTCACTAGTGCTCTTTTGAAATAATATCCTTGAGAGGCTTGAATGCAAAGGCAAAGACTTTATTTTTCCATCTTTTGGAAGATTTACAAATTTTTGGAAAGTTCAACACAACATGATATACCCAGATCAAATCTGGAGTCAGTCACTAAGAAATTAAGATAATGTCAGTGGCTCAAAGTTTCGACTACTCAACAACATCGAGACACCAGTTGGGAGCTAAAAGGTGTGTTGTGTTCAAAGGAGGTTTGAAGATGCAACATTTGAGAAACCTACACTGAGGACGTCAAAAGAATAAGTGGAAGAGAATGTCTTGGACTGCTTGTGTAGGTCTTAATGCGGGAATAATTGTCCATGCAACCATTCATTATTTTAGTTTGTTCCTACCATGTATCTATGTTTTACCCAAACCGGAACATACCAATCTGATGGGCTTGTTGGTTTGGTGGCACAGACTTCGACACGTCCCTCCTAACACCATATATTTAAGTCTTAAAAAAGCTTCCACTACACGTGTTAGCATACTAGATCTTAGCTAGTCAGCATGGGTCCTGTATCTGAAACATTGAACCATCGTTCTTGCGTTAGGCAGCTTGTAAGGTGCTTTGTAGTAAGCTTAGTAGCTTGTAAGAGGCTTTATAGTAGGATTGATAGTCCATTTTGCTTAGTTTATGTGGCCATTTAGGCTTGTAAGTGAACTTTGCTAACGGCCATAGAAGAAGACAAAATTGTCCAAAAACAAAGCCTCCACCATGTAGGGATTTTCTAGTGCAGATATGCCTTGATAAATGTTAGCCATCTTATCATCCTGGAATCCCTTGGATATGCTGTAATACATCAGTCATCTTAGCACCCTAGAATGCCTTTGGGTGGCACAAGACAACACGGTTGGCGTAATTACTTTATGTTTAAATTAGGGATTTAGGGTTGCCATGTCTATCACTTGTGCGGTTTCTCCCGGTATCTCCTCTTGCCTTGCATGGCCTGCTGCGACTTTCTGCTCACATCACCAAAGGTTTGTCATTGCTTGCTTGTCAGTTTGTTGGTTCATCTGGTACTTCTGTCTTTTGTCGTTGTGGCCTCTGCTTGCTTTGCCTCCTTTTGTTTGTGTCCTCTCTTCTTCTCTTCTCCTTGGCTCCTCTTTTTCTTCCCCTCTTCCACTTTTGTTGCATCAGAATACATGCTAGTGTACCATGTGTTTATATACCTTCGTGAATCAGACCTATACCGGTTTGGCAATGGGCTGCCATGGGTCCAGTACCAAAATGTAATACATTGTCTTTTATGACATCAATACAATTAATGGATACACCTTTATTTTCTTGAACCTGTTACAATAAATCTCTGTTAACTTTGTCATAGGCTTTTTTAAATCAATAAAAATTCTACACAAATGTTTCTTTTCTTATTTTCATTGATCACCCTAATAAATAAATAACTTTTATAGTTGATCTTTCAGGCGCTGCTTCACATCTTATTTTAGCTTCACTCAATTTTTTCCAAAGTGTCCTAGTGTGACCTATCTTGATTCCTTTAATTTGAGCAACATTGGACATGTTATTCTTCATATAAATTGTTACTAGAAAGCTCTTCCTCTATTCATCATACATATTTTTAATTCTCAAGATTTTATTAAATAAACTAGGGAACCAAATTGTTCCTTGATCTCTTAAACTCTTTCAAACACCAACAAAAAGTATTGTCAGATATCACACGCTTACTTATTTTCATCTTTTTAAAGTTTTTTTCTACCTCATTTACTTTAAACCTATCACTATTGTGTATCTTTTCTAAGATTTTTCTACCTCAGTTACTTTGATTTACAAACAAATATATGATTATTAAATGTACCACTATTGTTTATCTTTAAAACTAAGTTATTTATAGAATGTTCATTAAATAATTTATAATATTTTTATTTTTTAATGTCCATATTATTGATAAGTATATTTTTTATCTTCATCTTTTATGCAATTAATATTACCTAAATTCCTGCTCTTTCTTTCTATAAAATTATAAATTTGAAAAAATATTCTTTTCCCTATCTTTGGCATGCACTTATTATAAAATATCATAACCTTTGTATATTCTCATTTGTAGTTTTTTTGCTTCTTTTTTTAATTTCGTATATATTTTAAATACTCTCCTCAATTTACAAATTTGACAATCTTTAAATTATGATCTTATTGTGAAATTATTTTTTGAATGTTCTGAAACCATCCCCATCTCATACATCTCTATCTTTAGATTCTTCTGAAATCTTGTTTATCACGCTCCTACTCTTAGTGACCTCAAAGTCCACATGGTATTGATAATGTCCTTGTTCAAGTTCCAAGCCTCCTCTTTGTTCATTCTGTTTTAGAAAGTTTACAATATTGTCTTTAAAACTCCATCATCTTGCTTTAGTGGTTCTTTTACTATCTTTTTCCACTTTCATCTTTTTTACTTATCTAATACTGTCAGTTTATGTAGATTCATCAATCCTTTACCATATATAACTTTACATTCCTTCCACATAAATATTTACCTTTCTGGTGAGAAAAAAAGTTAAATATAATTGTGACTATTTTTATAAGTAATCAAATGAACATATCTTTTCTTTATGTGAATATTAACAATTAGATGGTCATACAAAGTAGCAAAATTTATTTCTCTTCTCATATCTAAAGCTCCTGTTTGCTTGTTTAAGTTAACCATGCACTTTTTTTCATGATGATTCAAATACCTTTAATTATAAGTTTTTCAATTAAAGGTATTCCTTGAATAATTTTATCTAAATTTTCTAAAAGTTTTCTTTTGGTTTAATTATCCAATCTAATTTTAGGGACATGAGCACTTACATTATTTGAAATATCTTTGCTTAATGCAACTTTTCTGGCTATAATTTCTATCCCCAATCTGGGATTCTTGCCCACATTTCAATGTTTAACTTTTCGGTATATCAAATTTTAAATCTAAGACTATCAGTCGCTGTGGATTTTTTCCATACTCGCTCAGTTTCCTATTATTTATTATGTTAGTTTTTCTTGTAATCATTATATATATATATATATTCTTATTCCTTTTTAGAAAGTGTTCCTAATTCAAAGTTAATAACTTAATCTATCTTGAACCAACATCTTTACTTGTATCGGTCCATGACAATGCGAAAACCCTTCGACTATTTTGTACCACTTCTAGGTGCTATTGTATTGGATAGCTTCTGGATGATTTTGTAGCCTACCCTTCACGATTCAAAGTACTTGTGTAATGAGGGTGCCTCATGTTATTTTTGGGTGGCAACTTAGCCCTATAATGGAAGTGGTTAAGATCTATACTCAATGTCTCTGAAATGTACAGTGTCTGAAATCATTTATTGTACTGTGCTTTTTTTTTTTTAACCTTCCTAACTTGTCCTCTATTTTAGCATTTGTTCCAAAGATTCAATAAGAAATGCTTGGTATATTTTGTTGACACTTGTAATCTTAATACATCTTTTGGATAATTGAATTTTTAATGTTTGATTTGAGAATTTAAGACTTTGGAAACAGTGGTATGTCATGAGCCCATTAGATTTGACAGGGTGTAACTGATTCCTCACCCTGCTAGTTGTTATGAAAGGTAGCAACAGTAATCATGTCAGCTTTTAGTCCTTTTTTGAGTTGTATCTTTTTAGACTGTTCGGTTGCCAGAATCCTGGCATATTTGCCTGTAATATTAAGCCTGCAAGTGCTTGTATGTCTGTTATATGTTGTTCTTTTTCAGTCAGTATATCTAGATATCCGGAGTTATGTTTATTTAAGCATGTTGTACTTTCTACATTTTCTGAAGCTAAAACAGATAAAAAGTTTTTGAAGAAAATAATCTTTGTCATCCTTTTCTCTTTGCTAGAATTTTCCAATCATTAAAGTGTTTTGGCTAATATATCCAGTTATCGACTGAATCAATGGCCAGACATTTGTACCTTCTGATTGTTATATAAATTTTAGACTTCACAATTTTGTTTAGATATTTGGCATACTTCTTCATTGACTTATTGGCTTATTTGTCCCTTGCTATGAAAATTGCTCCTTAAAGTAAAATTGCTAACCTTCCCAACTTTTAGATTTTTACAAATTTAGGAAAAAGTTAGGGTCAGTACTAGTTTCGTGGACAAGTCTATTTATTGACTAAGTTTTTGCCTTGGTTAGGAACTCAGCACTAACTTAAAACTTAAAAGTGCTGACATTAGATTGATGGTTGTAGAATATTCTCAAAAGATGAATGCAGAACGCTTATGTGATGCTTTTAATTTGCATAGTAATCAAAGTTCTTTGTTTTTACTTTGATTGATCATCCATATTCAACTATAATTGAATCTTTTCTGTTATCATATACTGCAACACGCCTATAGTTTACATGAAAAAGATTGCATGCAGAAAAATATTCAGGAAAAGCTTTCAAAATTAAACGAAGAAAAGCTAAATATTCGAGAGGAGATTGGTCACCTTAAACCTGAGCTTCAGAAGGTGATTTTTAATCACATTATTTTCTTGATTGCAAATTAGGCACATTGTGTTTGATGGCTAGCTATCCTTTTTATGCAGTTGAAAAGTGTTATTGCTAAAAGAACCGAAGACATTCAAAAGCTTGAAAAAAGGATCAATGGGATTGTTGATCGAATTTACAAGGATTTTAGTGAATCTGTTGGATTGAAGAACATTCGTGAGTATGAAGAAAATCAGCTTAAAGCTGCTCAAGAAATGTCTGAGAGAAAGCTGAGTTTAAGCAATCATATGTCAAAGTTGAAGTATCAGTGAGCACTCAACTCTTTATCTTTTCTTTGACCTATCTTTCATTTGAACTTGAAGTACTATTCTTGTATCAATCTTCTTTTTTAAAAAACTGACCATAATCTACGTATCATGAAATTTTCATTTCACAAGTTTGTTGCTGCATCATTTATTATGGAAGTTGATCTTGCTTATGAATTTCACCGACTTGGTATTAGTATATTGGTGCAATTTCTTGCTTTCTAGAAAGGTACAACAAGTAGCTTTTTGTGTCCTATTTGCTGTTTTCATATTTGACTAGCTTTAGCAGCTTCTCCTAAGAGCTTCACAAGAAACTGTATTGCATTATTGTTAGTTATACATTATATTTGATCATTTTAGAGATTTACAAAAAAATGCAATGGTCTAAATCATGATGTTGTTTTGTAATGGAGTGAACCCAACTTTGTATTGTTTATATTCCTCTTTCATTAGGTTGACTTGTGTCTAATTTTCATGTCACATTGTTTGCTGAAATTCTGAGAATTTGTGAATTATGTTATGGAGTGGATTGGACACAATCCGTGCTTGGGTCGAATCAATCAAGCCAAGTTCTTACCGGCTTCAGTAGATGGGATCTAGATTTAGTCAAGATGCATATTTCTAACTGTTAATTCATTGTTTCTAACCTTTGCTACCATTGCCACAACCACCATCACTATTCTTGCAACACTACCATCTCTAGCATGATACTTCCACCACCATACAAACTACTGTCCTTGCTAGTTGCTACCACGACTGTCATTCCGTCATCATTACCATTCGCTGCCACAAAACTCCACCATAAATGCAATTATCACCTCTGCTATAGCACCACATTGCCTTGCCTCCACTGCTGCCATTTTCCCCACTTCTAATGTTTCTATTGTCACCACCATTGCCTCTGTCACTGCCACCACCACCACCATCATCACCATCCTTTCACCATCTCCATTATTGCTACCATGGTGCCACAACCTTTCTCACTTACACTATGCTGTCACCGTCGCTGCTGTCTCCATTCACCATTACTACGACGGCCACCACTGTCTTTGCCGCCGCCACCACAATCACCACTAGTTGAGGAGCGAGGAGAGAACAGAATCAGACTTTTCATTAGGACAAGACAAGTAAATATCTTAAATATGTTTCCTTCTTTAATTTCACATGGATTGATAAATAGAGATGAGCCAACGAAGATGGAAACTGGAAATTTGTTTTATGAAGCACTTCATTAGAAGAATCTTATTGACTAGTTGTCATCTTCAATAAATAGTGGATCAATCAATTGAACCAAGGGCTATATCATAGGATCGTCAATTTTAAAGTCTGGTAAATAAAGCTATTTCTCTTTATGGTGTGGGAATAATAATGGAGAAAAAAAGAAAGGTGGTTGTTGATAATAGGTATGCAATCATCCAATTGTGAAGCAGATGCTTGCTTCAAACATTTAGACAGCTGGAAAAAAACATTTGACTCGATATTGTGAACACTATTTTTTTATTCATTAAAGTAAAAGGTAATGAGCACAAAAGGTTTTGGAGTATTCAGTTTGACAGGTGCTATGTGTTGTCTTGACATGAATTATTTTTGTGAACCAGTTGAATCATGTGCAGTCTTGGGATACCTTACCTTGCAAATTATTACTGCAAACCTAAAGTGGGAACTAGCTGGTCAGGAGTTCTCAGTTGGAGTTTCTTGCAAGTTATCGTCACACTAACAACTGGAACATGTAAATTGCTTTTCAGGCTATAATTTTATAGCTAATGAATTGTCAGTGACTACTCCATACTGGAAAAAGCTAATAAATTCCTATTAGTTGTTTCAGATCTGCATTTTTTTTAGTTAAATTTTCATGTAACTGTATCAACAAACCGACTGTATCAACCAATCCTGTGGATAATGGTTTGTGCATTTATCACATGGTACTGTCTTGAGTTGTCTAAACAATTGATGAATTTTAACTAAAGGCTGGTAGCACTGATTAGTATCTAGTCCATTTAGATTAAATGTCAAGATGTTTTACAGTTTATGAATATATGCAGCAAGCGTTGATGCATAAATTGCTTTAATTCTATTGTAGGCTAGAGTATGAACAAAAGCGGGACATGAATACACCAATTGCAAAGCTGGAATCGTCTATTGATTCTTTGAGGGAAGATTTGAAAAATGTTAAACAGAAAGAGTATGATGTGGAGCACGCAGCAGCAGAAATTTTAGACCAGATGAAAAAAATAGAACAAAAAGCTGATGGTACTCATATTATATGCTTTGTTTCTATCCACATGGATTTCCAAACATGTCAAGCTCTTTAGTTGCTGCTTTAGTGTATCCACCTAGTAGTTAAAGAGTAATTTGTGTTTCCCCCAAAATATATTGTGCTGCTGGTTTTTGAATTTACTTGTCAACTTTTTCTTATTTATGAGCTCATTGATTGTATTATTGATTTTATCATTTAAGTTGAGTGAATTCAGAATGAAACATGACTCAGGTGATAAGTGTTCATCTTTGAAGTTAGATTCAGTAATGGGCAGCATAATCCAGGTTCCATGTTTCTAGATATTGTTTAGGAAGCTTGTTTCATAGTTCCAATTTTGGTGCAACAGTAAATTTACTTCATTTTAACCTGAGCATCATGTTTGAGATTCTGGAGAGGACCTCTTGTGATGCGTGGTTAGGGCTTAATAGTCTGAATCTCTTCTAGACCTGGGGTGGAGAGAGTTAAGGATGTTGGGTGCAGCTAGCAATCTTCTTGTTATGCTCAGTATTTAGAGAGAGAGAGCTGCAGTCTAAACCAAGCAGCATGCCCTTGTGCTGTGCAACTGGAAACATTGATGATAGGAAGATCTCCTTTTTAAATTATTGAAATTTTTGGTGGATGTTGAATGATATTTAAGTATATAAGTGCAACTTATAGCAGCTACAGAAATTCTAATTGAAATAGACAGTTATAATTGAAATTCTAAGATGGAGAATATTGCAATTACAAGCTCATCATTAACATATGATCTATTATTATGGATTTTGGATCAAGTGCAAATTCTGAAGTGTTCACTTGAAAACCTGACTGTTTCTACTTTAAATACTTCTATGCTTAACAATGTAACATGGATGTAGGCTTGAATATTTAATTATTGTCAATTTGCTATTTAAACTTGGTTTTATGCCCTAACATTTATTGACTTATTTGCTATCTAGATTGGAAGGCTAAGTCAGATGAGTGTGAGAAGGTCATCGACGAACTAAAGAAGAAGAGTGATAGTTTCAAAGGGACAATTGGGAAGCTGCAGCGAGTCATTAATTCTAAGGTCAGTGTTATTGGATGTGACTTTTTTTTTTTTCTTCATGGTTTTCGGTAGTTTCGCTGTAGCGATTTTGCTCAATAATGATTTCAATTTGTTATGAAGAAATCAGATTTTCATTTCGCTGCAATACATTGATGATTGAAAAAGTAAAATTGTGCTTAAGTTCAATTTTCCATTCACATCAAGAATCTGATCTTTTACAACAGGAGGCACAGCTTGAACAGCTTAGATCAAATAAGCAGGAGGTGCTTGATAAGTGTGAGCTTGAGCAATTGAAGCTTCCAACAGTTGATGATCCAATGCAAACTGGAACTTCTAGTGTATTGCCAGTCTTTGACTACACTCAACTGAGCAGAATGTATTTGCAGGAGATGAGACCTTCTGAGAGAGAAAAACTTGGGCTAGATTTCAAACAAAAGATGGATAATCTTATAGTTGAAATAGAAAGAACAGCTCCTAACTTAAAAGCACTTGATCAATATGAAGCCTTGCAGGGGAAGGAAAAGGAAGTTGTTGAAAAATTTGAAGCAGCTAGAAAAGAAGAGAAAGAAATAACTGACAGATACAATTCTGTCAAACAGAAAAGGTACTGTTATACAGGAATTGTATGCCATCCTTTTATATTTTGGATTGTTCAAAGTATCCTAATTTTGTTGTTTATTCAGTGATCTTCTGAAAATATTGTTAAGTTGCTAAAAAGTTTGTCTCAAATGTAATTGAACAACAAGGAAAAGAAAAACTTGAATGTTTGAAACAAAGCCAGTGCATAAAGAACTAATAGAAATTTGTTGAAGAGAGAACTACTGTATATTAATTGCGAAAACATGGTCAACTTAGTACTATTCTCCACAACCATCTGGAAGTATTAGTTTTTGGATCCTTTTCTTTTGTGTTATGTTGTCAAAATTCTCTTTTTTTTCTTTTTTGAAAAATTTGTAGTTGGTACTTAAAGCATTCAGGGGGGTAATTTAAACCATGTGTGTATTCTAGAAACATAAATTTCAGACTGCCTGAATGTTAGAGCATTTTTTCTCAGTCATCATTTTCATTACAATATCTTGTGCTTCTTTGGATACTATTATTGTACATATTACAAGTTTGCTTCCAGACTTGTTAACCATATTTTATTAATGTGCTGTGCTTTAAATCTGTTGTGAAAATTTCCAGGTATGAGCTTTTCATGGAAGCCTTTGATCATATTTCTAAGGGTATAGACAAAATTTACAAGCAATTAACAAAGAGTCAAACACATCCACTTGGGGGGACAGCATATCTGAATCTCGAAAATGAGGACGAGCCTTTTTTGCATGGAATCAAATACACAGCCATGCCTCCTACCAAACGGTTCAGGGATATGGAGCAGTTATCAGGTGGGGAGAAAACTGTGGCAGCACTTGCCTTGCTATTTGCAATTCACAGGTACTTTCTGTGGGGAACTTCTCTTTGGTTTGTTGTGTAGTAATTTTATGCTCTATTTTGGCCACCACCTGATTCTAGTTTCTCCTTTCAGTGGAATATGTTTTGATTTTTGCTAAATAACCACTTTCTTCGTGAACTTCTCCAATACTCGTGCTTAAGCCATCTGAAAATGTGTGATTCCACATATGAAAATTTTCCATCCTGTTTAATTATAATTTGAAATGCCATTTGAATTATAGTCACTAGTGTTGCTTTCTCTGGGAGTCTATATCTGATTATGGTAATCTGCATGGACCTATCTTTATTTGGCCTGAGGACCCAGATATGTGAAGATGTTTTTACCTGTAGTTTACATTAAATAAGGCATGCTATTCAAGCCATAGTGAAGCAGATCTTTTCCATCTGAACATCTGTTCTGTTGTTACTGCTTCAGTTACAAGCCATCTCCATTCTTCATTCTGGATGAAGTTGACGCAGCTTTAGATAACTTGAATGTTGCCAAGGTTGCTGGGTTCATTAGGTCAAAATCATGCGATGGTTCTCGAGGCAGCCAAGATGGTGATGGAGGATGTGGTTTCCAGAGTATCGTGATATCACTCAAGGACAGCTTCTATGACAAAGCTGAGGCATTAGTCGGAGTGTATAGAGACTCCGAAAGAAGGTGATGCTAGTCTTTCTTGCAGGATATCCCTTAGGAGAATGATTTTAGTATTTTACATCTGACTCATAATCTTAGTACTGTATGATTGCAGCTGTTCAAGAACTTTGACGTTCGACTTAACCAAGTATAGGGAGTCATGAAGCCATGTCATGAGATTATGTTGAGCTCGTAGACAACTAAAGCAAGTGGCTTGACCCATCCGGGACAAGCAATCAGCTGCTGTAAAGTATTTTATCGTGTAGATTACATCACTTAGAAAATTTGCTCTTTTCTTGAAATGTGTTTAAATATCCACTGTAAGAAAAATAGTTGTAGTGGTTGTGAAATAACTGTATCAGAATGATGACTGACATTTAACTGTTGGTTCTTAGTGGGACATCAGGGCCTTGAACATCGCATAGCTCTTATAGATTGTGGCAAGTACAGAATTATCTATTTGCTCCAAATGTGCAGTCCATTTAGGAACAATTTGTGGGATGTTTAAGAGTCTGCAGAAAAGATTCCGCGGCTCCCATTTTATGCCACTAAAAATGGAGAACAAAAGATGTATGATGAAAGTTGTACCGAGGATTCAGACGTTTGTGGTGACCACTGGTACTGTGCTCAATAAGTTTGATCTGTTACCGTGCAGATCAATGTCTTGATCTTTTCGACTAATAAGCGTTGGATAAAATGTCAGCTTATTTGTATTATATTCGGAGTCATTATATTTCAGTAAAATTGGTATTCCAATAAGTTGGTGTTTTAGTCATCGAGTATGCCGTTGCTTGCAATTGTATCATCATGATAATGCTTGGGATAGTCTTCGCAACAATATTCTTTGCAATGTACAACTTGCGGAATGTAATTTCCACGGCCAAAGATGGGGGTACTCTTTGCGTAAGTAATGCTTATGATTGGATGGCACCAAGCTACTCATGTTGAACATTGATCGACGTACACAATATCTGTTAGCCTCTGTGCGTAGTGAAACTTGTGATTGGTTGTCACCTCGCTACTCATGTTGGACGTTGCTCATGCACACAAATGCACACCATATAGTAAACTGGTGAAGTAAAGAGAGACGTCGGAAGAAATTAAGTCACTTGTCTAAATTAATTTAGAATGACTATATTTCTTGAGAGAGAATGTATAAGCATAGTAATACTTCTTGAGAGAGAATTTATAAGCATAGTAATCAAACTTTTTACAAAGTCCTTTTATAAGTTTAGTTTGGTTTTGATATATGCTACTACTTGTGAAACAAATACATTCTTTCCTAAATACATAATCTTGTTTAGCACCATTCATGTCAAGTAATTTATTTTTAATTTTAAAATTTTTAATATTTATTGTAGATTTTTTTTTTCTTTTTAAGAGATTCTATTATATCATTACTATCAATTGATTCTTTTAGGGAATGTTCTAGTTTCTCATTCATGGCAATTAGGCTTTTGTTATATTTTCCAAAGCAAGTGATTTTTTAAATAACTTCTTTTTAAGCTCAAGCTTAAATGATTTTAAATTTTTACATTTAGTGTAAGGAGTACAAGATGTTGATATATATTTATCATATAAAATTTTTAATGTATCAAATTCATTAGTAAGTAATGCATGATTTCTTTTTAGTGAATTATATTTTTTATTAATCTTTTTGAGTTTATCACATAAATTATGAAATACTTCAAGTAATTTTTCAAGCGATAAAGAAAATTTTGGTAGAGTCAAATATCTCATCGTTGAAAACTATTAAGGCATAATTGGTCACTTCTTTTTCATGAATTTACTCTTTCACTTTCGACTCACTTGATTCATCCAATGTTATTTTGAGTACTTTTTTTTTTAGATTAATATTTTTTTAATTATAGATATTAATTTTTAAAATATCTTGACATTTTGCACTTATAGTATATGACTATGTCTTTCTTAAGCTCACTTTTAGTCTTTCCTTCTTTTCTTGATAGATTTATCTTTTTTTTCCTCATAAACTTTTTGAATCTTTTTGTGAGAAGTGTCATATTTTCATCATCATCACTTAAGCTTTCACTCAAGTAATCTTCTTTAGATTTAAAGGCAATGTCTTTTTTTTTTTCTTTAGAAGATTTTTTTCTTCTTCATAATAAGCTTTGTATACCATTTCATAAGTTATCGAAGATCCTATAAATTCTTTAAGAGGAAGGTTGTTCAAGTCTTTAGCTTCTTGGATTATCGTTAACTTTGAGTTTCATCTTTTAGGAATAGACCTTAAAATCTTACTCATTAATTCAAGATCAATATAGTTTTTACTAAGATCTTTTAATCCATTGACAACATATGTAAAACAGGTGTATATATGACTAACAAATTTGCTTGGCTTTATTTTAAATAACTATGAACAAGAAAATTAATTTTAGATCATTTTCTCTACTTGTGCTTTCATGAGTGACTTCAAGTGTGTGTCATATATTATATGAATTGTCACAAGTAGAAATTTGATTAGACTTATTTTTATTTAAAGCACAAAATAAAACATTCATAGACTTAGCATTTAATAAAAATATTATCTTATCAAAATTATTCTCTTCATCCATTGATTTAGAAGATTTTTTAAAATCAAACTTGATAATATTTTATAAATCAAAATTCATAAAAAGTAAAAAAATTCTCAGTCTAATTTTTTAACAAATGTAGTTTGTTCGATTGAAAATAGGATAATGAGTAATAGAGTGACTTGATTGCCTAAAAAAACCATTAAATCTCTATTAGATGTTAATCCAACTAAGAGAACCTTACCTTGATATAAATTGTTATGATCTTAATGGTATTGAGAGGGCAGAGTGAATTAGTACAATAATATTTTTAATCAATATTAAAACTCGATCAAAAAATTAATATATTTTAAAAACTCGATTAATCGTGTTAGAGTATCAAGTAGAGAGAATGAAACTAAGTTACAAGTAAAGAGCAAATATAGATAGGTAAATCAATTTATAATGGTTCAATCTTTTCAATCTATGTCCACTCTCGATTCCTCTTTCTTTAAGATCATCAATTATCCTTGTTATAATTTTTTTATTTTTCAAGCTTAGGAGATAACCTTCACACTATCTTTTTACAAGAGATCTCTCACCTCTTATAACTTAGAATTTCAACTAAATTCAAGAGGACACTCAAATTATGCTCAAAATAAGAGCTTATAATACTTTACTAGCTTAGGAATAAGATGTTACATCAGTCAAGCCGAAATACGATATTTATAGGTCCCAAAAAGCTTCAAAAATAAACTCAAAAATTTAGGATATACGTGGTACTATCGTCGGCATGAGGTAGTACTGTCATCATAATTTTTGAATTTTGGATAGTACTATTAGTCATAGGTGCTTTGTAAGGTAATTACATAAGTGACAACATATCTGACATGCTATACAATCTTTTTTGTTTATTATTATTATTGATATTTTATCATTTTATATTGCATATTACATATCTTATGATATCCATGGATCTGTGCAATAGGAATCAGATCGAGATGAGATCATGACAATAAGACCGATTCATTTTTAAATAATATCATAAATAATCCTGGTCATAGGTTACTCGAGAGGGACATCGAGATAACCAAACAAACTGGTGTATTGTATACTCATCCCTATGATGAAGGTGACTAGTCTCATAGCTGCTCATGTGGGGATACTAAGGATACAGTGCATGTACTCTTGAAGAATGTGTTTAGTAATTGATCCGCACATGGAATATTGGATGGTTAATGATACCTCATTGTCAGACAGTGATTATGTGGTTTCAATTGTGTGTCTAGTCCTTAGACTTATGACATTAAGGATGCGTTGTATGAGTATTCAACTCTTTAATATCGGACTAATAAGTATGAAGGTTCCAGATCTAGTATAGCCAATCATCGGGAGTGATAGCCAATATTACGAGGGGAATTGAGTGTCAATAGAAGATCATCCGCTCTTGGTGCCATGAAAAGAATATCCTGTATGTTCTTACTTAGGCAAATCTTTGGCTAGGGTCATTTGAATTGATAGAGACAGAGTTCTCTAGGAGAATCTAATTAGAGCAAGACTCAAGTAGATTCCTTATGGGCCTGACAACACTATGTCCGAAATACGATTTCTGGGATATTAGATGGATGAGAGATTATAGATACACGGTAGCTAAGAATAGACATGTCCAATGGATTGGATTCTCTTGTACCGTTTTGGAACTATGTCATAGTGGCATAGTACGTCTGTAGTCGATAAGTCAAGTGAATTATTATAAGAGATAATGATTTTGTTAGAACCCTTACAGATTCTAAGCTTGAGGTTGATCTCTTTAGGGGATCGGCCTCCTTGGAACTCTATAGGGGTTCCTTCCTCCAAGTTGCTGCTCAAAGGCTATAGAAAATATTCATCTATTGCTTATAAAAAAGATGATGAATACATTGCTATTTTTAAGGTTTCTAAACCCTAACTCATAATAGGACTTTTATTCAAGACTCTTACTTCTAACCAACTCCTAATATAACTCATACTCAAGACTCCTATTCCTTTACAACTCCTAATGCTTCTCTAAGAAATAACCTCTAACCCTAGCCGGCCTCTTCACCTTTTTAATAAAGGTCGGCTAGGTAAGTTAACATGAATGCCCCTCTCTGTTAGGACTCTCCTAGCTAGAGTCCTAACAAATTCACTAAGTCAAAAGAAGTTCTAACAAGTATGACTCATGGATAGCTCGATATTGGGCCTAGAGGGTTACATACATATGGTAAGTGTTGTGACGAGTAAATGTTCGAATATGAGATATTTGCCTGAGTCCCTATCTTATTAGATATCCAATAAGCCCATGAATTATTGGATCTTGTGGATAAGATCTAATAAGAGCTAATGAGAAATTATTATGTAGAGATCCACTAATCCAAGAGGTTTAGGTAGTTGGATGGAGATCCAGTACCCAATAGAGCGGGATCCATTAGGGTTAAGTTGATAGGGACCTCTATAAATAAGAGGGAAACAAAAGGGGCATAGGCCAGACTTGTTTTGGTTGCCACCTCCTATTCTTCTCTCTCTCTTCTCCTTAGCCAACAGCCCTAGTTTGAGGCATATGGATAGTAAGAAGGGCCCGCCCCTTCTTGATCACATAGTGCGCGTGGAGAGGAAGATTGTGCAACGATTTAAGGAGAGTCTTCATCGCATCTACTATGTGGGTCACTACTATAAAGGAGGATAGTTGACCTCCTTCATCCACTCCTATAGGTATGATATTTCGCAGGGATATACGATTTCCCTAGGTAACAAATCTGTCTTGACGCGTGTGATTTTTGTTTTTGCAATTTATTTTGTACACCAATCTTCGCACGATGATGAAACCTTCTTCTTTGGGAAATTTGAGATTTTATTTTTCTGTTCTTCTACTGTACATGTGATACTTTGTCCAAGTTTCATAAGTACTACTATCACCCTAAGTAGTACTACCATCACCAAAGGTAGTACCACCGTTGGAAAAACTGTTAAAGCATAATTAGACTACCACTTAAATCTAGCGGTACCATTATCGAGGCCTACTTTAGGCCACCAATTTAGACTTCTAATGGGCCTAATTCGACCCAATCAAGCCTAATAGCTTTTTTGATCATTCTAGCGTGATGTCTAAATCTATAGCATGAAGTTTGATCTCTAACATGTTGATCAATTCTTTAGCTTGGAGTTAAATTTTTGACATGACAATTTTTTGACACAACGTCCGACTCTCCTACTCGACAATTGGCCCTTTGGTGGTCTGATTCTGTGATCAAAGTATTTTTCTACGTCACTTATCTCAAAAATATATCGGTCCAGTAAGCTCATCAATTGATTTTATTATCAAAATTTAGGATTCAACACCTTAATAGTAGTTAAAGCAAAGATGGATTTAGATGCAGATGGTGCAAAATTTGGCCACTTATCAACTTTATCTAATGGTGGTTAAAGCAAAGATGAATTTGGATGAAAATGATGCAACTATTGGCCATTCATACACTTTATCTCTATTGAACCGCTTCGCTTCATGAGAGATGCCCTCATATTAAGATCCTTTACAATAAATAAAGAAGCTAAGAATTCAATATGAACATTATTAGAAGAACATAATTATTTAGAGATAGATATTAGAATCTTTTTCATATTAGGAACATAAAAGACATCAGAAAGTAAAAAGGATTTTGAGGAAAGATTTATAGAACCAGTATTAGTTATTTTGAGACTTTTATCATCACATATCATGATATCATTTGAACCATCATAATATAAATAAAGAGACAAATTATTCAAGTCAAATATGACATTATGAGAAGTCCCAGAATCAATAATATCCATAAGTTTCCTTGGGGTATCCCACAAATTTGCATCGCTCTGTCCTTGATTCTAACTTATCGGGGTTGTGTCTTTTAACGTGGGTAGGGTAGCCCCAAATCTTAACAACCTTAAGATCGGACTTCTTCCCTTTCCATATCTCATATGGTATAGACATTACCGACTTAGTTGGAACTCTGTTCAGAAGGTAAGCTGCAGTCTCTAGGGCATATCCCTAGAATGAGATGGGTAGGTCAGCGAAACTCATCATGGACCGTACCATGTCTAATAGCATACGATTTCTCCTTTCAGAGACACCATTGAGTTGAGATGTATAAGGAGGTATCCATTGGGATAATATCCTATGGTCCTTGAGGAACTGAGTAAACTCTGTACTTAAGTACTCACCTCCTTGATCTGATCGAAGAGTCTTGATACTCTTTGGATTGAGTAATAAAGTTAGCATGTGGCAATGGTAATTAAAATAGAGTAGGTGGTGCAATAGGATATGTAGAATAAGTAGGTATGAAGACCGAAATATCCACAAATTAGTAGCTTGCAAGTAACAACATAGTTTTACATATCATATATTTGACAAGTGACTTTGTTGTTGAATTATTACCCAGATTTGTTGACATTTTATTGTAGCATTATTGCATGTTGCTTCGAAAATGATTGCTTTGCTGGTTGTCTTTCTAGTTATAGATCTTGCCTTATTGCTAAAATTAACTTTGTTAGTAAAATTAATGGTGATAAAAGCAGCATCATAAGATGATGACTCTCGCTTAAGATAAGCTTTATAATAAAAAAGTTTATCATAAAATTTTTCAAAAGATATAGAACTATCACTAGGACGAATTGCAATTGAGATCTCTTTGTAACGTGAAACAAGACTATTTAATATATGAAAAATAATCTCTTCATCATCAAGAGGCGCAACAGCTATAGCAAGTGTATTTATTTGAGTTTTGATAGCTTGCGTGTAATCAAGAATAGATTGAGTGTCCTTAGAAATCTTAAAGAGAGTTTTTTAAAGTTGCATGAGGTGACCAAAGGATTAGTTAGCATACATTATTACAAGCTTAGACCGCACTTCATAAGAAAATTATATAAAGATTATGTAGGGAATATTTTAAGGAAAGAAAAACAATGATAGCACTCTTAAGAAGATGATATTGGTAAATCCAAAAAGTATATTTAGGATTGACAATTTCAATAATATTCTCTCTAATTATTTATGGAGGGCAAGTGATGATATCATCTACATAACCCACAAGATCATAATCAATTAAAAGAGAATAAAATTAGGTATACTAAGAGGTATAGTTTATGGGTGTGATTTTGATAAAATGTTACAACATTAATGGAGATTAGAGTACTTTCAAAGATAAATAAGTTGAAAACGATATACTATAAGTGGCTAG
Source organism: Musa itinerans (assembly GCA_001649415.1). Taxonomy (NCBI): domain Eukaryota; kingdom Viridiplantae; phylum Streptophyta; class Magnoliopsida; order Zingiberales; family Musaceae; genus Musa; species Musa itinerans. The sequence continues at coordinate 171,483 of LVTN01000090.1, read as the reverse complement.
TTGAAGAAGTATAGCATACAACTAAAAGAAATGACAAACTTGAATTTTTATTGATAATGGGTATGAATTTATATAAACAATGAAAGATTACAAAATATGATAACTATATAATTTTTTAATCAATAATAAATATAAAATATTTATCTAAATCATTTTATAATGTAAGAGATCAAGTTGAGATCGTGATCATTATTATTTAATAGAATCATGATAATATATAATTATAATTTTTATAATTTTTATAAAAATTATATATATATATATATATATATATATATACATATATATATATATATATTATCTCTCTATATATATATATATACATACATATATATGGATTCAATCTCTATCGAGACCTTGCACAACAAGTCGATGTTGAGAGGAATTCTCGACCCGACCCCTCCTATGATTAAATTAGTTGATGGAGAGTTGATTCTATATCTAGTGGGGTTTTTGGACCGATCCTCTCTTTAGTCATCAGGGATTGGTTTTTATACCTACGGAGTCGATGAGAGAGAACTATAGTTGCAAGGGCCTCTTGTACCTCTTACGGTGTATTCATGCGGGCGATTAACCCATACTGCCCCCTGCGATATGGGTTGGCCTATCTGTACCGTACCAATAGGGGATGACCGAGGGAGTACCAATCGTTAGCATAGCCCTCTCCTATGTCAGACAGATGCCACACTATCCTCCATGTAAACTCCCTGATGGTGACGAGCTGGCGACCTATGACCGATGCTGAAATACTTCTTATCACTAATGATAAAATGTTTTCAGGCAAGTATTATCCAACTGTTTCACCTGTTTTCCTGGGATGGAAAAAAATAGGGAAAAATCGAATGGCACGTAGAGTGGGTGCATCGTTTCTTTTCTAGGTGGACTCGAGATAAATTGTTATGCTATCGATTAAGCAAATCTATTAGGGAATTACTAGCAGGTTATGTGCCTGCTGATAGCGGTTAAAAAGTTGTTTTGTTCTTCATAAAGCATTTGGGTTCTCATAAATTGACTTAGTGCTCGGTAGAGCTGGACTGCCATTAAATGGTCTTACCTTAGGTGACTTGTTCTTCGGGGCTAGCTCGTTTGATGAACTTAATCATGACAAATCACGTGAGGTTGCTCGAGAATCTAGAACAGTACGAAAGAGAAAATAGCCAAGAATATGGAAGAAATATGAGGTTTTCGGGCTATATATATAAGGCGTTATTTTTGGTTTCAGCATGGAGCTGATTGAGTTGTTACAGCAGGGGGATATGGGACTCTCGAAGAGCTGCTCGAAGTGATAGCGTGGGCTCAGCTAGGCATTCATGACAAGCCGGTAATGACTTCTTGCAGACAAAATTGTTTACCATGCATGTCCAACTAAAACATCATGATCTACTCGATCGTATAACTTGCTCTTTAATTAATTGCTTAAATGTAGTCCTGTGATCTAGTCTTCGTTTCTGTCATTAACTATATATGCGTTTCTTTTCCTCTTGGTCACATCTTACTGCAGGAAATGCTTTTTCGAACTCAAAAGTACACCATCAGATACCTTTGTTTGAATCTTGTGAACTAGTCAGTTCCTTTGAGAATATTAATTTAGGGCTTCAGATGGACATTCCTGCAAGTACTGATAAATATATTATTATGTGGTCTTTGCAGGTAGGGTTGTTAAACGTTGATGGATACTATAACTCCTTGCTATCTTTCATTTACAAAGCAGTAGAAGAAGGTTTCGTCAGCCCAAATGCCCGTCACATTATTGTATCTGCTCCCACAACAAAAGAATTGATGAAAAAGTTTGACGTAAACAGGCACAGTCTCTCTTCCCCTTGGGTGCTTCATATTCTTTTTTTATTATTATTTTTCTTTTCTTCTTCTTTAGATTCTTCATTCTTACTTGATTCTTCTTCTTCATCTTCAAATTCTTCTGGTTGTTGGAGGAAAGGGTGAGAAGTGTGGTTTGTTCCTCACGAGCACCCCTATTCCTGTTCGTGGGATGCTCCTCGTCCCTAGGTCGAGCCTGTCAAGCGAGGCACTTGAACAGTCGCGTCTCTCTTTGAGGTCTCTTCGCAACACTCCTAGACGACCTCGGCCTTTGCAGTCGGAGGTGCAGCAACATTCAATCTCCCATTGTTTATTCTGAGGGCCCCAGGAGCTTAGAAGCTGACTAGCAGCACATCCGATATCTACATTTGGATCTTATCAAGTCTACTAAGCATCCGTACGACACAAAGAAAGAATTGAACTCATCTTCGGCAAGAGCAAGAAGACAAGATACCACGATGACCACCTCAGTCTAGCCCAAACAAGTGAAGCATGCCACGAAAGGCCAAGGAGGATGCTAGCTAGGATTTCGGCAAGCTTATTATCTTGCTCCTCCTGCTTGATTACCCTTAGTGGTGGTCTTTCAATTCCATGTCTAAGACTAGTCTTAGCATATACTAGATAAGGAAGAACCTGTTCCTCCAGCCTTTCACTGACCTCGGCATTCCCCCAAGGGTGCGGATAACATTCAACTGGCACTCACCAATGAAAAGACATCAAGTAACATCAGTCTCGATTATACAATTAAAAACATTTGGTAATTATAAAATTTTCTTGTTCCAAAAAAAAAAAGGAATCAGGCTGAAGTCTGAGCTTTATTCAGGCAAAGATTTACCTGCTGATCTATGGAGTTTCGGATTTGCCATTTGAGCATATTTGATCACCAAGTTACATTCTGCAAGTCCTTGGTTTCTGCCAAATAGCAGCTAAAACAGATACTGTCCCCTCCAGTTCAGCTAAGCTTTTATCCCACTAGTCCTTGCATTTTGAACCCTTTTACTTCTCTTTACTCTTTATTTACAGCACAACCTTGAGGGCCAGAAGCCCATGACTTTTCAGATCCCCCACATGGATGCCGCACTCCTCACAGCCTTTCCATGCCTCCTACCTGATGCATGCATTCATGCATGCAGTGCATGACAGGGGCCAGCTCTCTCTCCCCAGCCCACGAGATTGGCTCTGCAAAGTCAGCTTCAGTAGGGTGGCAGGCAATGAATGGTAAAAGTGAAGATGAAATTGTGTGAGCCACAAAGCTCTCTGCCCGGTCCTTGTTGGTAGAACAGGCAGGCATGCCTTGATGAAGTGGTCCTCTGCAACAAGGACAATCGACAAAGGATCCGTCCAAATCGATGCAGGCATTCTCCACATGGGATTCTGTCACTTTTAACAGCCATCCCTCATGGCATACCTCCATCCCAGGAAACATATATTGTTCCTTGGTACCAAAGATCACACTAATAGTCGTATTACACACCCGCATCATGGAAAAGGACTTCAAAGCACAAGAACTATTCACATTGTTGAACTCCCAAACACCCAGAAGCCTCACATACTCGAAAGTCATCAGAGACTACATAACAAGGATTCCATGAGAGTTTGGGTGAGGCAGGGACAATCTTTCATAACTACCGAGTATCAACAATGACAATGCTTCCGATCAGTCGTCCGTGATACATTCAAGACATATATCAGAAGCTAGGCATGAATACTCTATGATGTCCAACACTGGCACCGAGAAGCTCCGAATCATCAGAGGCCACATTGAGGGCATTCAGGAGTGGTTTCAGAAGCTATGGAGTTGGGTAAGCATTGCCACCAGCTCATCGCTCGATGGTCGGTCAGCCGGCAAGTCTGACAGGCATACAATGGCGATTCTGATTGCCATCAGCATCTCCTCTTCTTCCATCTCCTCCCCTAGGATGCCTTTATCCAATGCTTCCCGAGCCTCTCCAGCTTGCTGCAAGTGCCTGAGCCATCGGCCCAAGCTGCCTCTCCCTGTCTCTCCTGCAAAGAACGGATAGGACGGGTCTTTTCCCGTGAAAAGAACGCCTAGGATCACCCCGAAACTATAGACATCACTCTTGTCCGTGTACCTGAGGAACGTCGGAACCAACTTCAGGGAATGCATTCATCAAGTAGCGAAGCATGGGAAAACCTCAGGCATTCATGTTAAGCACTAAATTTCAGTAACCATAACAAAATAACATTGAATCAGAATTAATCCGCTTGATCGGAAAATGTTCATGTTATGACTAACAGTCTGCTTTTCAAAGTTAGCCTTAGCTCGAACAGGTCAACATATAATCTGAATTCAGGGACAGGAATTCGGGCACCATTGCACCTAGAAAACTTTGATACTGTGGTGGAGTGTATGAGCATGCTAAGAAAAGCACTCCAATTTCACAAGTACACGCTCAAAATCAAAAAAGGATCATAACATAAACTATAGCAGTAAAGGCAATGAATGCAATAGGCTAGTTTTTTTATCTAAAGTGGATTAGATAAAGTTCTGTCCTATGGAAAGCAGTCAAAATTCTCATTGAAAACCAAGCCTATTATCATGTACCACATCAAGCTTCTAGCTTTAAGAAGGAAAGGGAGTGGATCACAAGAAAAGAATTAAGGCACAAAACAACTTCATCACTGTAATTGACATCAATGCTTTAGCAGTTCATAATAATCTCAGTTGCCAAACACAAAACAAAAGGGCTTTGTGATACCTGCAACTCTGAAAACACTCGGGAGCGACATAGTGAGTGGCGGTGCTCGGTGTATCCAGCCGAGAGTTTTCCAGCATCGCCAATCCGAAATCCCCTAATCTTGGCTCGAACCCTTCGTCGAGCATCACATTCGATGGCTTCAGACCGTAATGCAGAATCCTCCGGCTGCATTCAAAGTGGAGATACCTTAATCCCTTTGCAATTCCAACTGCAATCCGAAGCCTCGCGTCCCATCCAAGCGTCAGCTGCTGTGAGCGCACCCGCGCCATCGCGTCCTCCAGGCTTCCACCGGGGATGTAGTCGTACACTAGCCAGAACCGATCTTGATCACGGATGTAGGCCCTCAAGCTCATGACGTTCCGATGCTTCACCCTCGCCAGCATTTCCAGCTCATGCTGCACTCTTCTCTTCTGGGAGTTGGAGTTCACAGGCGGAGATCCACTGGAGGGGCTCGGTGAGAGCCTCTTCACCGCCATGGTCAGCTCGTCGTCGTCCAGGACGACCCGGTAGTACTTTCCGTTGGGGCTCGACCCGATCAACTGCATCGATTGGGCATCGGTTGAGAGCAGAGACTGCAGTGTTTTGGGGGAGATGGAGGGGCAGAACACGACGGGGCCTTTGAGAATCGGTGCCCGACAGGCATACAGGAGGAGAAGGCGAACCAGGAGCAGGATGATGATGGAGGCGACAAAGCCGGTGAGGGAGCCAAAGAGAGCGCCGAGGAGGATTCGGCGAAGGCGAGGATTATGGGGAAATTTGGGAGTCCTGGAAGGGGGAGAAGGTGTTGGGGAATGGAAGACGGTGGGCTCAGAATGGAGGGCTTGGGAGAGGGTGCTCTCTGGGGCTTGGAACACAAGGAAGGCAAGCAAGAGGAGGGTCTTGACGGCAAGGGTTCTACTAGGGTTTTGGCTCTCCATGGAAGAGAAAGCCAAGAGCTCCCAAAAGTTAAAACAAGCGATTCCAATATGGGATTTTCCCGAGGATATGAGGTGGAGAACACAGCAAAAGAGCTTGAAAAGACATTACGAACAAAGGAGAAAGCATGAGTGGGCAGGCAACGCACAGGGTTTGAGATGGAAAGGGCGCATCTTTAGCGCGAGTTTTCGAAGGAAAACATGAGCTTTGGGCTTCTTCTTCTCTCTCTCTCTCTCTCTCACCCAACTAGTACGAAGAAGTGTGTCCAAGATGGAAGGTTTAGCATTATATTGGTGAGAAAAGAGATCAACAGCCCGCCCGCACAGCAACCCAAGACACTCCCAAGCCACTCAGAAGTTTTGATACAAAATTGAATTTTGCTTGAGCTTTTGTACCCACAGAGTAAAGAAATGAAAAGCTTGGGCTCACAGAAGACGGGAGAGCTTATCTGAAGTGGAAACAGACTAACATCCCCATTGTCACCACGGAACAGCCCCAGATTCCAGAAACCAGAAAGGTTGATGAGCTCAAAGATGGTAGTCCTGTGATTGTTGTCAGGTGAACATGCCTGAGAGAACACTACAAGGCAGCTCCTTTTTTTGTGTTTCTAGCAAAGAGGAAACGAACACAAGAAGGCAAGAAACCATCGAAGCAAGAAGATGATACAAAAGGCCCTTTTCTTCCTCTTCCTCACCCCCACCCAAAATCACAGACAACAACTCACTGCGACTCAAAAGCCCGGCATTCCATAGCTAAACACACTGTTTTTCTTTTTATTTTCCTTCAGCATTCGCCTCATGTTCCAGTCCCTCTCCTCGTCACTCACCAAGAGAACCTACAAAAGTTATTCTAATGATGTAGTAGATGGGTTCCTCTGCTAAAGCGGGAGAGAGAGCAAGGAGGAGACTGTGTCTGTGAGAGTGAGAGAGAGAGCGATACCTTATTTTGCGTGCAGCTGGGTTCCGTGTGGCTTTGTGCGTGGTGATTTCCTCTGCTCCTCGTCGCAGATTCCTCTTCTGGGAAGGAGAGGGAGGAGCTACTCATCCCTGTCTCATTTTCTCCCCTGCTAAGAGTTACTGCTGCGATGCTTCTCGACTTGTTTAGCTTCGTCGCAAATCGCTCTCGCTGCCACCGCTTCAGTAAAAGAATGGCCAATTTCCGCTCCGTTTAACTGGATAATGTCCTCTGGTTTTATAAATATATCCATATATTTACTATTATAAAGTAAAGTTTATATATGCTTTCAGACATGAGGACGACAGACCATCATATGACTTTTGGATATGATTATAAATAAAAAAACCATATTATTTCATTGATTTTTTAAGGATATGATTATAAAATAAAATGTGTAAAATTTTGACACTTACTTACAGCAGACTATATACCTAAATCACTGATTTTTCAAGGAAATATACGTGAGCTTGCCTTCCTTTTCTTTAATATTTGCCGCCTGTTTTGCTTTTTTTCTTACACTTCGGAATTGGGCCGTTTGATCGAGTGGGGCCCGGTTGAAGCGGTCTGTCGCGGTCACGGGACCGAAAGCGACGCCTCAGCCACGTTAGAATAAATATGTGTGTGTCAGATGGAGGTTGCTTTAAGAGTTGTAGCGGATCCTCCATCTGAATCTCTCTTTAATTCATATAACACGGCGACCCTTTCAACAAAGACAGATAAATATATGTTGTCTGTGATCTGTCATCGCTCCTATTTTCTATGATATTTTTATTTTGTTATTAAATTTTTTCTTGGATATTTTGATAATTTACTTAGAAAAGTCTCTACTAATTGGTTTTTAACGGATGATATTCTTTTCCGGAGACATTATCCCATAGTATTTTTTTTATAAATCTTAATTTTATCTTCATATTTTAAATATTTTTTTCATTCTCTGAAACTAATTTGGATCGGTGAACCATCACTCATCCACTTCCTCTCTTCTCTCCTCCGCATCACATCTCGTACAAACTAATTAGTTAATGATGCAATTAGACGATATATCTAATCCAAGCTAATGTATTTGCATCATCAAATAAGAATTAAGCTCATGCAGTGTGTGCAAATCAAGTGGAGGCTGATGATTGTGGGTGGGGTCCAGCCTTAACCTTTCCCAACCATCATTAACGTTTTCAAGAGAGGTGAAATCTTTTGGTTCCTGTTCGAAACCGGACAAGCAATCCGAAGCAGGATTGGCCGAGGGTAAAGAGAATAACTTTAGTTTGGTTCGCCTAAATTTCACATTCCAAAACCATATACTTCCCATCTTTATGTTTCTTGCTTTGCTTTAATTTAATCAACACTTCTTTAGCGGCCCAAGAAGCTGTTGACGCCGCACGCTTAGCTCCTTTTTTTTTTGGCGTGAAAAGGCGTGCTTAAAAGCTTGAATCAAAAGAAGAAAACATCTCCGAATTAAAAAGCTATCATAGTGGAAGTAGGAACTAATTGACAGTGGCGATTGAGTGGATGTGTTTTTGATGATTAAGTTGAGATGAGGTATCCATGTGGAGGTAGAAATAGATAAGGGTGAATTTATTCCATTCCCCTTCGACTTTCTTTTGAGAAAAAGAAAATGCACTCAAGTGCATATTCTCTCCTCCACCATGCACAGAATAACTCCTTTTCAGAGCAGCACCACATAGAAAAAGATGCTGCAACTAATGTGTGTTCTCAATATGTTATTATTTATTTTTTTAGATTCCACACATATCAGGGAGAAAGAAATTTAAATATTTTATCGAGTGAGGAAGGAAGAGAAAAATAAAAATAAAAAAAGAAGGGTGAGTTAAGTCGTCTTGCGATGGAATGGATGTGATAACAAGAAATGATGGCAATGGTGTACCAACGATTAAAGACAAGATGATGATGGAAAGATATTTTAGTTGAAATGGTAAAAAAGGATTGCCTCTAGGCAAAAGCTAATAAGGGGACGTCATTCGATAAAAGTCAAAAGTAAAAAAAAAAAATTAGATAAAATACCTTAGAAATTTTATAAATATGAATGATAGATTACAATATTCTTCTATTGTGTAAGTTGAAACAGATTCTATAATCAGATTTATCAAGTAATTGGATTCATCCAACCATTTTGAATTATATTTTCAGTACTATTTCACTGGGTTTCCAATTATTGAAGGGATAAAGGTTAGTGCTTGAGTTAGATCTAGTAGAAAAATTTACAATGACTAGATAGTAAAATTTTAAAAATAATAATGTAAGAATTTTTAATAATAGGATGAAAAGAAAGAAAATTTTAGATTAAAATAATATTAAAATTATTTAAAAATAATGACTAATAGGATTAGAAACTTAATAAAGGAGATCTTTGATAAAATAAAATGTAAGGGTGTAGCTTTTTGATAGGGTTAGTGGTGGTGTGAGAAAGTTCAGAAAGCAATTATCACTAAAAAATCATAGTTTAAAGATTGATAAAATTATAAAAATAAGAAAAATTAATAGATATAAAAAATCTAAAAAAAGAGGCTAAAAGGACTATTAATATGACAAGATCGAGAAAAATTAAGAATCTAAATTTAATAGTTTATGATAATTTTTATAATAAATTAAGTATTAAGATGGAGAAAATTATTAGATGCATCAAGTTAGAGAGAGAAAGTACTAAAGATGGAGTTGCTAGAGAAAGAGAAAGAAAGTGAAAAAATTTAGGTAATATTAGATGCATTAAGGATGAAGATCAAAGAATAGTTATTGATGATAATGACATTAAGAAAAGATTGAGATATTATTTTTATAAATTATTTAATGAGCATTTCACACATTCTTAGCTCTAATGATAGATAATAGTAATAGATTTAATAATTATAGATTTATTCATAAACCTAAAACTAGTAAAGTAAAAGAAGTCTTAAAAAAGACAATAATAGCTAAAGTGTGTGATTTGATTGTATCCCTATTTAGGTTTAAAAAAGTTTAAGAGATATAAGAGTAGCTTGGTTAACTAGAATATTTGTCAAAATCATAAGATTTAAAAAGATATCTAATGTATGGTAATTAATTTTTTTAGTATCAATTTAGAAGAATAAGGGTGACATATAAAATTAGTTTAATTATAGATAATTAAAATCATGAGTCATACTATGAAACTTTATAAAAGAGTTATTGAAAGTATGATAAGGCTTGAAATAAATATCTCTAAAAATCAATTTAGTTTTATGCCTAGAAGTTCAATAATAAATGTTATTGATTTATTAAGATAATTTAAAAATATATAGAGAGAAAAAATTTACATATATTTTTTATTGATTTATAGAAAACCTATGATAAAGTGTTTAGAGGTGAATTTTAGAAGAAAAAAAATGTATATATTAATTATATTAATATTACTAAGGATATGAATGATAATATAGTAATCAATATTAGAACTATAGAAAGTGCATATAGTGAATTTCCTATTAGTATAGGATTACGTATGGTTCCATAAGAAGTCTCTATATTTTTACATAGATAATAGATAAGTTTATTAGTCATTTAATATCTTTGGTATATGTTATTTACTTATAAAATCATTTTAGTTGATAAGAGTCTAAATAGAATTAAATATAAGCATTAGTTATCGAGGTAATCCTTAAAATCTAAAGGTTTTCAATTAAGTAGGATTAAAACTAAATATATAAGATGTAATTTTACTAATACTAAGAATAGATAAGAGAATATAGTTCAATTGGATGAGCAAGAAATTCTTTAAGTAAAAGTTTTATGTGTCTTAGATCAATTATTTAATAAGATAGAAAGATTAATAAAGATATTACTCATAAAGTAAAAACAGGATAGTAAAAATGTGATCATCAAGTACCTTTATGATTAAAAAAATTATAATATAATCATTTGACTAATAATATTTCATGAATCTAAGTGTTGAACAATCAAGAAGCACCATATATAAAAAGTTTATATTATTGAGATAAGAATATTGAAATTGATGTATGAAGTTACTACAAAAGATATAAAAAAAAATTATTTGTTAATAATCAGGTATCACTTGACGAAGGATAAAATGAGAAAAAAATATTTAAGATAATATGAGCATGTTTTAGGAGACCTATGAATATGATAATTAAAAGTAGTAAAATGACTATCGTTAGTGGTTAGTGATATAGGTAAAAGAAGACTTAAATAAATCTTAATAGGAACTATAAAAAGGATTTGAATACTCTTAACTGAACTAAATATATGACTTTTTATATATCTCAATGGTAATAAAAAAATTATATAACAGATCCAAAATAGTTGAGATTTATAATTTTACTATTATTATAATAAAAAAATTATTTTTCACCCTAAGCTGTGGTACTACCACCAGTACCACCATCAACATATGATGTGTTAGAGATATAAGATACCGTGATGTGTTGGAGGTACATCATATTTGTATGATGAAAAAAGAATACTCTTTGTGTATACTTATTGTCTCCCTAGATGGTACCATCGTCAAAACATAGATTATGTTTATCGAGTGACTTAGGCGATATTATCGCTTGAGTATGGTGGTACCACTACTCTAAACAACTTTAGACCGTTCGTTTAGCCTTATAACAAGCCTAATTCAGCTCATCTTCAAGCCAAATGATTTTCATAATAAGTAAATTTTATTTCAACCTAATACTGACTTAAATTGACCTAAAATAACTTTAATCAGAACTTTTATAAATAAGTACTTATATGACATATCTCTGAAGGTTTTTGTATATTATCCACTCTTTTTACATATCATCTAATTTTTTGACATTTTGTTCGAATCTCTAACACATCATTTTGTCCTCTAGCATATCGACTTCACTACAATATCTAAAATTTATTTTTAGACATTTTAATCAATCCGTCGACTTGATATCTAATTTTTAACATATTATTCAAATATTCAACTCCACATTTAGCTCTTAATGGTTCGAACCTATGATCAAACGAACGAGCGAAGTATGTTCTATGTTACTTATCTCAAAAGTATATTAGTTTATCAAATTTATAAATTAATTATATTATCAAAATCTGAGATGCAAAATCGAAAACTTTGAAAAAAAATATTGGATGAGTAGTTAATGAGTCAAGATCTTGATAAGATCATTTTAGGTCAATGTAAGCTAATATTTTTATAATAATCATTGGGTTTGAAGTTGGGATAGAATTGAGCTGGTTAAAATCCTAAATAGATGATCTAAGTAAATAATGGTACCACTAGACCCAGTAGTATTACTTTTTCGTGACATTAAGTGAATAATAAAGTGATCAAGATAGAGTATTATATAAGTAGAGATATCTTTACAAGATCTCTAAAGACTGAAGCGCTTACTCACGACTATTCCAAGTATTAAAAGATATAAATTAAGAGAGAATATTAGATTGTATAATTTAAATTGAAAGAGTTTATTTGATCAAAGACTTTATCATTAGCTAAGATTAGGATTAAATTAAATTGTATTCTTTGAGATTCGTTGTCGTGAACGCCATTTAGGTTGAAAGCCACATAAGAAAGCTTATACTTGTGCTGTGAAAACAAGAGAGGAGCATCACCGAATTGTAGAAATAGATAAGAAAGGGTGAAAGAGAGTTTGGCAGAGAGAAAGGTTCTGCTATGGTAATAATACATTGCTCTTCGTTCCCTTTTTTTTTTTCCCCTCTTATATCACTACCCCTCCTCTCTCTTCTCTAGTTTTATTTTTATTTAATTTGAGATTAAGAAATCAAGCACTGTTGTTATGATGGTACATCAGTTTCTTAAGAAACCAAAAACAATATAGGAGGTTTTTAACATTAGTCAAAAATTTTAATAGAAGATAAAAAACAAAGAATTTGATGAATTCATGTAGTACAATAACATTGTATATTTGTTAACAGAACAACCCTTTCTTATTCTATGTAGCACCAGAGAGCAACGAGTAGAGGAAGAATTTTTTTATAATAGAGAAGAAAAAGAGAGGATAAAGAAATGAAAATAGTAAAAATATAATAGAAAAATAAAGGGGATAGCTACTAAACTCTCACTCCATGAAAGAACTCCCAAGATAATCTTTTATTTACACACATTAACATGTAAATAATTGGTTCATAATATTGATAATAAAGAAAAAACATATACAAAAATAATAAATTATGGCATAAAAATTTTCGAATTTCCTTCTCTAAAGAAGATATATTTTCATATCTGATTTAAAGAATAATCTTCCTTCTTAATAAAATGTCTTATTGAACTGCTTCCATAGTTTTTAAGATGACAAAATTTTCTTACGGACACTTGTGATTGTAAATTAGAATCAACATTTGGTATCTTCCGTTCCTTTTTTCCTCCTTTATTCTTTTCATCTAGAGTAATCAAGGAGACAAAACTAGAAATGTTGGAGGTGTTGCCAAATGGCAATTTATGGAATTTGCAAAAACCTTGAAAACTTATAAATAATTTATTTACATAAGAATTAAATATGATGGACTTTATTTAGCTTATTTTCAAAATTAGAATATATACGTTTGCAATTTGGTAGAGTATGTGATTTGCACAGTTATCTATTGATTTACAAAACATCTTGTTATTCAAAAGTATTAAAAATAATATATATGTTTGGTTCTAGTAAAAATATATCATTTGTACTTATTAAATAAATATTTATTGGTTAAAAAATAATTGTTTTATCATTATAGTTGTCCAAAAAGATTGAAATATGTTTGATTAATATTAGTTTTAAATGTTATATGATTTAATCAGATTTGAAACAATAAGTAAAAAAATTGTACAAAACTATAATTTTAGAATATTACTATTTGTAATCTTTTTTTTATTATTTACAACCCCACATTAAGAACTTTGAATATTTCTAAATTATGCTTTTGTAAATAGATATACATGCTCTTAATTTATAACTGAACTTTAATAAATCTTTTCACTTCTTACCTATAACCCCCCCCCCTCTCTTTTTTTTTTTCTCTTTTGTCTTCTTCTCCTTTTCCTTCTTTTAACTATCTGAGGTGATATAAAATGATAAAAAACGATATATGATGAAATAGGACAAGCTAAAGATCAAAGAGGAGGAGGTGAGAAATAATATTTGATGTTTGTTATAATGATTTAATTTTTAAAAATATATTTCTCTAATAGTTCAGAAGACATCATATTTTAGGTCAATTACATTAATCTAGAAGATATAGTGTTTTGGGTTTATGCAAACTGTGAGGTAGGGTGCATGACTAGTGGGGAGAACTAGTGGCAATAGTATGTGTAGGAGAGAGCTATGAGAAAGGGAAAAAAAAAGGTTATAAATAAAATTAAAATGATTATAAATAGTAAAATATTATTTTATTAATTGTTAAGAGATTATAAATAGTAAAAGAGTTGTGAATAGTAAGAAAGGGACTCTAAATAATAAGCCCTTAGTTTTATAGATGAATTCCTTAAAAAAAAAAAACTTTTAGTTTTGAGAAATTTACATACAACACCTCAACTTTGGAAATCCGCATGAGTCTCAACTTTTTAAAATGACAAAAGTACCCCTCCAACAACTCTTACCATTTCCCCTTAAAAGAGACATCTTCTCTTTTCACCTTTTTTTAATAAACTAACCCATATAATTGAATCTATTCAGCCAATCTATAACTTACACTAGTTCAAAATAAATTATATTAAATAATTTACTAACATATAATGATTTATATTATTAAAATAATAATATATCAATATATTAAATTATTAAAAATAATGAAATATAAATGATAATTTTAAAACTAATTTTTCTAACTATAAAGTAAAGAGTAATATAATAATAATATTTATATATTTTAAAAATAAAAAAACATTTAAAATATATTTAAAAAGTAAAATTAAAATTAAAAGGTCTATATGACCATTATTTTATAATTTTAACTTTTTAAAATAGTTTATTTACTAATTTTGACCCTTAAAAATTAAATATATCCCAAAAATATCAAAAAATATCATCTTAATAAGATAAATAAATTATATAAAATAATTTACTAACATATATCGATTTTATATTATTAAAAATAATAAATAAACATATAAAAATATAATAAACTATAAAAATAAAAATATTATAAACTAATTTTAATAAATTTTAATTATAAAGTAAAGAATAATATAATAATAACATTTTAAAATAAAAAAATATAAAGGGGGTGCATTTTATTAACCAATTTTTTTTACTTATTTAGAAGATGAAATACTAAAAGAAATTACATGAAGGTTTTGTAAAAAAAATTATAGCATTTTGAATTGTTAGTGTATCAGATATATTATTTTTTTATTTATCCCAAAAACAGTGTATCTGATACCAAGGTTTATTTTATCATAGGTTTCTTACCTCTTTGGAAGCTCAAATGTCAAAATATTGTAAGGTTCCATCATATTTTGATAGAAATAAAATAGAAAAAATAAAAAATAGATGGTTCATGTGGTGAATAACTTATAAAAATATCAAAAAATATCTAAAACAGAAAAATATCATAAATATCCATTTAGATATGAGTCAAAGGTTTCATAAAAATTTTACAGCATTTTTACTTGTTCTTGTATCATATACATTATTTTTTATTTCATCCCAAAAATTATATATCTAATATCAGGGCTTAGATTTTGTGGACCAAATTTTTACAATAGATTTTTCACCTATTTAGAAGCTCAAATGTCAACAAAAATCATATTGATCTATCCTATTTTGATGGAAATAAAAAAAATAGAGAAATTTAAAAAAGATAAACTACTTAAATGGTGAATAACGCCAAAAACAAAAAAAGAAAGTATCATAAATGTCCATTAGGGTGCTAGTTAAAGGTTTCATAAAAAAATTACCATATTTTGACCAATCATAGTCTTAGATACTCTAATTTTTATTTCACCCCAAAAATAATGTATCTAATACCAATGCTTAGGTTTTGTTGACCAGATTTTTATCATAGGATTTTTACCTGTTTAGAAATTAAAATATTAAAAAATATTGCAAGGATCCATCATATTTTGATGAAAATAAATAAAAACTTAGATAAATTAAAAAAAGGTAGATTATTCAAATGATGAATAACTCGGAAAAAAATCAAAAAATAAAAAATAAAAAAACACATCAAGGTTCTAGTTAAAGTTTTCATGAAAATTTTACTATATTTTGACTAGTCTATGTATCATATACACTATTTTTTTATTTCACATAAAAATCGTATCTAATATGAAGGCTTAGGTTTTCCATCTATTTAGAAGCTAAAATGTCAAATATCATCATATGGATCTATCATATTTTGGTGATAATAAAAAAATAAAGAAATTGGAAAAAGGGCATACTATTCAAATGGTGAATAACCCATAAAAATATCAAAAAATACTATAAATTAGAAAATATATCACAAATATCCATTTGGGTGTGATTCAAAGGTTTCATAAAAATTTCATAGCATTTTGATCGGTCCTTATATTAGATACACTATTTTCAATTTCACCTCAAAAATAGTGTATCATAAGTTTCTCACATATTTAGATCAGTCTTTATATTAGATATTAGGACTTGGGTTTGATGGATCAAATTTTACCATAAGTTTCTCACATATTTAGAAGCTCAAATGTTAAAAAATATTACATAAATCCTTCATATGTTGATGAAAATAAAAAAGAATAAAGGCACACTGTTCAAATGGTAAATAACCCCAAAAAATATCAAACAATTAAAATTAAAATATCATAAATATCCATTTGGGTGTCATTTCAAGGTTTCATAAAAAAATTATAATATTTTGAATACTCTATATATCTGATATACTATTTTTTTATTTCACCACAAAAATAGTGTATCGAATACCATGGCATAGGTTTTGTGAACAGAATTTTTATTATAAGGCTTTCACGTATTTAAAAACTCAAATGTCAAAAAACATCACATGGATGCATCCGATCTTGATGAAAATAAAAAAACACTTAGAGAAATTAGAAAAATCATAAACTACTCCGATGGTGAATAATCCATAAAAATATCAAAAAAATTAAAGCAGAAAAATCATAAATATCCATCTAGGTGCCACTCAAAGGTTTTATTAAAATTTACAGCATTTGGACTAGTCCTTGTATTAAATATACTATTTTTTATTTCACCAAAAATAGTGTATATGATACTAAGGCTTGGGTTTTGTGGACCAAATTTTACCATAAGTTTCTCACATATTTAAAAGCTTAAAGGTCAATTTTCATCATAAGGATCCATCATATTTTGATGAAATAAAAAATAAAAAATAGAAAAAAGGTAAACTATTCAAATGATGAATAACCTGAAAAATAATTTAAAAATTTTGCAAAATAAAAAATATTATAAATGTCCATTATGGTGCTAGTAAATAGGTTTATAAATTTTTTACAGTATTTTGACTAATTATTGTATCAAAAAACATTATTTTTTATTTCAAGACTAAAATAATATATCTAATACTAAGGTTTGAATTTTGTGGACCAACTTTTTATCATAGATTTCTCACCTTTTTAGAAGCTCAAATGTCAAAGAACATTGCAAAGATCTTTAATATTTTGGTGGAAAAAAAATAAAAAAAGACACACTATTGAGATGGTGAATGACCAAAAAATATTTATTTTTTTTTTTAAATATAAAAATGCATCAGAAATGTCTATCAGGATGTATATTATTTTTGCTAATCCTTGTATCGGATATACTATTTTTTATTTCACTTAAACAATAGTGTATTTAATAGCAAGGCTTGGGTTTTATAGATTAAATTTTTATCATAAGTTTTTCACTTATTTAAAAGCTCAAATGTCAAAAAAATATTACATGGATCCTTTGTATTTTGGTGAAAATAAAAAAAGAGAAAATAGAATAAAGACAAACTGTTCAATGGTGAATAATCCATAAAAATCTTAAAATAATTTCTAAAATAAAAAAGTATCATAAATATCTATTTGGGTGTCATTCTAAGGTTTTATAAAAAATTCATAATATTTTGACTAGTCCTTGTATCAGATATACTATTTTTTAATTTTACCCAAAAATAGTGTATCTGAAACTTGGGCTTGGATTTTGTGGATAAAATTTTTATCATAGGTTTATTACCTATTTAGAAGCTCAAATATCAAAAATTATTGGAAGGATCCACCATATTTTAGTAAAAATAAAAAATAGAAAAAGTAGACTATTCGGATGTTGAATAACAAAAATATAATTTTTTTTTAAAATATGTAAAATATTATTATATTATTACTTAATTTATAATTAATAAAATTATTTTAATTTTATTTTTTATTATTATACTGAATATCCTAGATGCCCCTTATATATTTTTTTAATAATATAAATTGATATGTCAATAAATTATTTAATATAATTTATTTTTGATATTAAGATGATATATAATTTTGATTTTTTGGGATAAATCTAGCTTTTTAAGGTCAAAATCTATAAGTAAATACTTTTAAAAACTTAAAAATAAAAAATAATGGTCATATAGACATTTTAAATTTATTTTTTTAAAAAATATTTTATTTCTATTTAAATATATATAT
>LVTN01000090.1:124110-147974 GCA_001649415.1 Musa itinerans | reverse complement strand
GTGATGGGGGGTGTGTGGTGGGGGGGGGGGGGGGGAAACCGCCGATCTGATGATCAATCGTGCCTTCATGTCGATTTCTTTGTGATTATCTCGAATCTTAGCCTAAAATCGGCGTCGTGTCAGCCAATTTTGGGCTGCTTTCATTATTTTTAGTTTCTGAGTTCGAAATTGCTATATGTTTTTTTTGCTTGATAGGTCAGATATCGGGAGTGATTTGCTAGGATCAGGTGATTATATTCCAAATTTCCCAGCAAAATCAGTTATTCCCGGTCTCCAGAATCCATATCAAGAGCCATGGTGAGGGAGCTCCGAGTCGAATCCTTCTACGCTCGCCTTCGTGATGCTGCCTTGGCCTCCTCCTCTTCCCCGCTTCTGGTATTCCCTTCCGCGTCCGACGCCGACTCCCTCTGTGCCCTCAAGATCGTAACCCATGTCCTCTCGTCCGATTCGATTCGCTACTCGGTGTACCCTGTCTCCTCATTCAGTGACGTCGGCAAATTTGTCGGCCTCAATATCCGGTCGTCGAATCAGCCGCTTACTTTGCTCTTCATAAACTGGGGCTGCCACCGCGACCTGCGCCGGTTCTTGAGCCTTGGGCCTGAGGTTCATGTCTTCATCATCGATAGCCACCGCCCGGTCCACCTCCACAACCTCAGCGAGCAAAACGAACAGGTTGTCGTTCTTTACACTCAGGAGGATGAGCACCAGGCCGATCTGGCTTATGATTTCGATGTCTCCGCATTGGCCAATGCGTCTGATCTGAACAGTGATGACGAGATTGATGCGAACTCCGACGATGAGGACAGCGATGACCACAACGACCAAGAGGTCGAGGGAGGAAACAGAAAGCGTCGAAGGGTCTCTAAGGATTCAGAATCTGACCCGATTAAGCTCTTTGGGAAACTCAAGTCGGAGTACTATAAGTTGGGTACTTTCCATGGAAAGCCATCTGGTTGCTTGTTGTTCGAGTTAGCACATTCCCTGAGAAAGAACACGAATGAACTGCTATGGTTGGCCTGTGTCTCGCTTACCGATCAATTTGTGCATGAAAGGCTAACCAATGAGAGGTATCAAGCTGGGGTCATGGAACTTGAACAGCATATAAACAGCTCAGGAAATCTGGATGCTGTCAGTTCGGTTACACTCAAGGATGGTACAAAGATCCAGGCACCAGAGAATTCTCGAATTGCATACGAAGATGAGCCCAGGCTGATGCTATTGAGGGAGTGGAATCTGTTCGATTCAATGCTGTGCTCTTCCTACATAGCAACCAAGCTGAAAACTTGGAGCGACAATGGCCTGAAAAAGCTCAAGCTTTTGCTAGCCAGAATGGGGTTCCCTCTTGTTGATTGCCAGAAGAAATTTCAGTACATGAGCATGGAAGTGAAGCAAAAGATGAAGGATGAGTTCGAGAGATTCTTGCCAGAGTTTGGCTTAACTGAGTTATATTATCGTAGCTTCTTGAGAATACATGGGTATTGCACGAAAGTTTCAGCTGCCGATGTAGTGTATGGTGTCACAGCATTGCTGGAGTCATTTGCAGCAGAAAAAGATTCATCGGCTGCTGAGCAATTTTGGGTTGCTTACTCTGCATTGTCCTTGAACAATATTGATCAACTCAGAAAGGGCATGCAAAGTGCAATTGAGATTCAGAGAGCTATTCTCAGGCAAGGAAGTTCTGCAATTACTAAAAGTGGTTTCATCAGAAGTTACAGGAAGTTTCGCTGGGTGAGGCTTGAAGATCCTGTTGACACCCTGCGTTTGGGTCATCCCCAGGCACTGACCAAGTTCTGCTATTTCTTGATGGATGCACTAAAGGAAAGAGGGGCGAAAATGAAGCCACTAGTCTGTGCTTGCTTGGGTAAACAACCTGACAAAGTTCTCATTGTTGGTGTGTGTGTGAAACCCCGTCTTGGGGCCATCCAGGGTAACTCATTCGGAATTGCTTTTGGAACAGCAGCTGAAGAAATTGGAGCTGAATTTTCTCATGAGCTGTTTGAATCGTCTTGGATAATTTTGGACACGGTAGTTTTAAGTTCTTTTATGGTCAGATTAACTGAAAAAATCTGATGTCTTCTTAATGCAATCTGTAACAATTCACTGATATTAAATGCCAAATTGGACATCCGCTTTTTCTTTGTGATGCTGGACCTGAACTATTCATTTTCTTTGGATCAAGTACATAGCATCTTTTGCAAATTCTAGTTCTTGGACTTTGTCCATGTCAAATAGTGACTAGAGAATAAAAACAGAGTTGTAATAAGACATTCTACATCTATATGTGTATTATCATTTGATTGTTGTTAAAAGTGCTCCTGCTCCCACAATAATATGTCCTTTTGTTGTGACTGAAATTTATTAACGAAAATGGTGTTTCACATTTGATTAGTTGTCTTTTTTCTAAAATAAGAGGGAACTCCTACCTTTGTTAAACCTCTTTGTTGTCATTTAGTCAGGATGGAATTCAATTTAACAATGGCATTTTTCTTATGGGTAGGCCACTGAAAGACCTCCTGGATAGTTCATTCATGTACTTTAGTTTCACCATGAACATTTGCTTGAAACAGTTCACTCCTTTGTTCATGTTTCAGGAATGTATAGAGGACTTTTTACATAAAGTTACGAGATAATGGTAAACTACATATAGATACCATTATTTACCTTCAGTCAATCTTTACCTTTTTGCAAAATCAATTTAATTATGAATGCAAGTTCTTTTTGCTGATTAAATTCCTGTGAAGTAATTTCGAAAATACAAGTTTTTTAGTTGGACTGTATTTGCCTATTCAACTTGGTTTGTGATTTTTGTTGTTTTCCAAGATATCTGGCAGCATGGAGTTTTAAAAGAGACAAATGATTTATATACAGGAAACCACATCAAAATTGATGTGTCAATTACTTAGCAATATTGGCATCATTTCGAAAGATCCGTGATACTGTCAATTGTATCCATAGTATTACTTATCTTTGGCCACTCTATTAGTCAAAATGGAAAGTGAAGGTATGAATTTTTTTTTCTGTGACTCCTGTTGGTTGTTTGTACCATTAACATATTTTATGTGTAACGCCATCAAGGTGAGGATGATATTTGTTCAATCTTGAGTATAGCTTATTTATGGAACTCTTCATACTGTAGTGAAAATGTTCAACAACCACTCTTATGTTCTCTTTAACCATTTTTGCAGGAATTCCATCTCAGAAAAACTCCACATTTGTAAGATCCAGCCACATGTTTAACATTCTATAATGCCAATCATCTGCAGAAGTTATTTTATTTTGAAGCCCATGAACCAGGCAATCATCTTATATCGGTGAGGAAGTCAGGCAAATATGTTTCTTTCAGTTTGTTCTTTTCTGTATACTATCTCATGAACTTTCTGAGTGACAAGGGATATCAATGGAAGTGATGAACCTGAAGATTTAACAAACTTCAGTCTATATTCCACAAAGCTTTCATGTTTGAGCATATAAAACCATCATATGTCCTACTAGATTTCATACTGATGCTTGCCACAAACCTTTAACATTCACTGAATATGATTCATTCTTTTAATAGTTTCTTAGACACATCTATGCTTTCTTCATTAAAATCCCTTCTACAGTGCTTAAATGCTATCTTGCAAACTACAAACATTTGCAAACTTCTCAAAATCATTCCTCAAGTTGGACATCAATTTGCTCATTCTCTTTTGTGCTACAGATTTCTTGGAACTCTCAGGTCTCAGCTATGTTACAATTGTCTTCCACTGGGATACAAATTAGGGACATGATGTACATGTTGCATTTGTGATATTTGAGATACTGATGTTGAACATATTAATTAACAAAATGCAGAAACTATTGCAATATTAACTAGAGAAAGGCATGTGTCTGATTGAAGTATACATGTCCATTTCACAATTATAACTCTTATTTTAGCTTCCTTCAACTGTGTCCATTGTTGCTGCCAGGTCTTCACTTTCAAGGTCATGTTCATCTGTGTGGATTACAGGAGGTAAGGCAGCTACTTTGGTAGAAATTATTTCCCTTTGTGATTGGTACAAATGCTCATATCTGAAGCTGTGATTCATTCTCCCACAACATGTAATCTGACTCAACATGATTTCCATTACAAAGCAGTAAACAAGCTGGAATGCTAAATAGAAGTCATTCAACCAAACCATGTGATGGCAAGGGCCCTACTTCTCAGTTCTATGCAAGTAGTGTCTTGAGATTCCAGCAAGAGAAGGTTTGAAAGGTCAAATTCAAGGATACTGCTGTGATGTGCAAAATCATATGTTTTTCTTAGCCAAGTGCTTTAATGAAATCTGTTATGGATGTCAAGTTTTAACTAAAATTTGGGTCATGAGATTGCGGGCTAATTATAAATTATTTTGTGTAGTTGGATCTCCTTTAGTTGGTGATGGATGACATTAGCAGTGGCGGATGGTGGCACCATTAGGGATTGCGGGTAGTTGTTGTAGATGATGAGAGCAATGGTGAGAGATAATGGTTGTTTTGTATTTGTGTTAATGTCGATGTAGTTGTGGAGCGATCCTTTCATCACTCTACATCTATGTTGATGTTGACGTAATTATCGAGCGACGAAAGGGTCGCTCATTGTGTCGACGATGAGGCAATTGTCGAGTGATGAAAGGGTCGCTCATTGTGTCGACAATGAGGCAATTGTCGAGCGACGAAAGGGTCATTCATTACGTCGACATTAATGTAATTATCGAGTTACGAAAGGGCCACTTGATGTTGACATAGATGTAGAGCGATGTCGTTTTGCATTTGTGTTTGACACCAAGTGACACTTTCATCACTCGACAACTATGTCGATGTCGATGTAGTGAGCGGCTCTTTCGTCGCTTGGCAACTATGTTAATGTTGATATAGATGTAAAGTGATGAAAGGGTCACTCATTGTATTAATGTCGACATATTGAGCGACTCTTTTGTTGCTCTGCATCGCTTTTCATTTGCGTTGGTGTCGATGCATTTGTCGAGCGATGAAAGGGTCGTCGATGCAGATGTTGAGTGGCTCTTTTATTGTTCAGCAATTGCGTCGACGTCGACACAATGAGTAGCCCTTTCGTTGCTTAGCAATTGCATTGATATTGACACAGATACAGAACGACGAAAGGGGCACTCAACATCTGCATTAGTGTTGATGTCGATGTAAATGTCGAGCGACTCTCGTCTTTCGCTACTAGTTTTCTCATCCACAACAGCCACTCGGGGCCTTAGCAGTGTCATCGTTCGCCATCACTGACATCGTTTGTCATCATCAATTGGAATGTTAAAATTATTTTTTAATTTATTATTTTTATATTTTCGTTAGTAAAACTGACGACATTAGGGTAAATGGATCTAAATGTTTCACTTTCATAACTATAAGGATTTAAATATAAATTTTTTAAGTCTTATGTTCAGGATGTTAAAGAAGTCTAATCACAAAGGGTAATATGTAATTAACCTCGAGATTGCTATAATTCAAGCTGGAGATAAGGTGCTGACTTAGGCCTTCTTTTACATATTATGTTATGTGCATGGTTTGTATCAGCTTATTAGAAAGTCGTTAATCTTTCATAGAAAGAATGTGCCGGAACATTTATAGGAAAACATGATATTTTCTTGTAATTATCAAAAATGAAGGAGAAATCTTGTTAATGATAATAGACTTAGAGAGAAGAAATTGTTCTTGTTGTCTCTTTCACAATTTTGAAATCTCATGCTCTTATGGAATGAAAACTATTGGATATAAAAACTGCAATTTATATCTATTTTGAAGGATTACTTTCTAGTTGAAACCTACCAGAAAACCTAAAAGAAAAAAATATTTAGCTCAAGAACTAAATAATACTAGCTTTGACACAATGATGATTATCTTATACTACCTCCTAAATGTCTTGTTCAAGCAAGGATGATTATGTAAACAATGAGAATATAACCAACAATCTCGTAAATTTTCACATGTTTAAAGAAAAAAATATTATTGTTCCAAGCAAGGTTCGCAATACCGTACTGTACCGATGTTTCGACCTGGGCTCGGTACGG
Organism: Musa itinerans; assembly: GCA_001649415.1. NCBI lineage: Eukaryota > Viridiplantae > Streptophyta > Magnoliopsida > Zingiberales > Musaceae > Musa > Musa itinerans. Next base: position 141,936 of record LVTN01000090.1, on the reverse strand, counting down.
TATGGTACGGGTGTATCGAGTGGTACACCCAGGTATACTGAGCATTGCTACAGTGCTACAGTGCACTGTTACAGTGTTACAGTCGAAACCGGTACGTACCGTTTGGTATCGGGCGGTCCACGTATCGATAACTTATTGGATCGGTATGTATCGCTCGTACCGGGCGGTACGCTTCGGTATGACAGACCTTGGTTCCAAGGAAGTCATGTGATTAACATTTTCTTGTTTATATATATACATAACTAGTAATTAATATTTTTGACATAGATGAGTAATGCTTTGTCTCTCTCTTCTCCTTTCTAGAGTGAGAAGTTCTAGATTTATGGTTTCATCTTCCAAAAGGACAATTGTAGTCGCCTCCCCTCTTTGTGAGGCCTTCATTCACTAATTTGATTCCTCTTGTGAAGCCCCTAGATCTCTCTCATGAGTAGGCTATCCCTCTTTCATTTGGTTTGCTTCTCTCATCATCTACCTTTGAATGCATTAGATTGATGTTAGAGGATCATGTTATTCTTGTATCAGGAATGGCACAAGCCATGAGCCTTCAATCTTATTGGCAAATCTTTTAGGAGACCTCTCTTTATAGAGATAATTAAGGCTATTGTTAGTTACCATTACATTTCTCTTCCCTCCCTCGGTGGTGGTGGACATGGCAAGGGTTCTTTCCTATTTTGTTTCTACTTGGAGGATGAAACCCTTTGTATCTTGATCGAGGGGCTATGCTCCATCTGAGGTGAGTTACTCAATTGGATTCCATAGTGTCCAAATTTTCAGCCCCTATTCGAGTCCTTGACCTCTATGTCATAAGTTCAATTTCCTGATCTACTCTTATGGGTATTGAACCAAGGAGGTTATTAACCATATTGTATCTATCATAAGATGTATTCTCAAAATCGATAATAGAGCCTTTTCCTTTCAAGGGGGACAAGACATTATGGTTAATAACCTCAAATATTATATGTACTATATAGTATCTGTGTAAGCTAAGTTGTATTTGTCCTAGTCAATCAAGCATCCTCAGTGAATTGTTCCTAATTGGTTGAGGATCAGGTTCTCTGACCATTAGAGATAGAACGAGTCCATTTTACACGTAGGTTTAGCTATCTATTCCATCATTACTTATGCAATACATGCATTGCAGAAGAAGTTCTATCAGTTGACGTATTATATACCGTTCCCTATCTTTGATTTGAACATATTCTAAAGGCTATTTGTTTCTGCACTAAATGCAGCCTACCAATTGCCCAATTAAGAACAACAACCTGAGTCCGCCATGTACGCTTGCCATGCATGTATGTACGGAGAAAATATATCTTTAGATGGACTGAGCTGCATAAATAAATGTATATCGTTGCATCCTCACATAGATGACTGGAATATTAAAACCAGATGACAAATGAGTGTTGTAATCTATTGATCTCTCACTTCTACAAGCATGGTAGGTAGGTTCAAGTAGTTAATTATCAGACAACAAAGTTACGAGTGATGGAACCATCGGCAGAGTTATGAGTGCGATCGTAATGATTTTGAAACTAAGAATCCAATACAAATGATCAGAAGTCGGATCATTCCTCCTATACGGCAGATCTAATAAAACCAATAAGAAATTAGAGGGCAGAGAAGTCAATAAAATCATGATGTCAGGGATGGTGGCTGCAACTCTCAACACCCTATCAACTTTTCTAAAAGTAACACAGAGATCCGAAGTCGGGTCATTAGTTGCGTGAGTTCTGAGCAAAGACTTGGTTGTGGAGAGGTCATTATAGACTCCGGCAATGGGAAGAACACAAGCATAATTAAACTGCCTCCATGGAGGGTAGCAAGCAAACAACTTTGAGGTCTGCAGAGAATCTCAGCCTCCCCTCAGTATGAAAACTCTCTTTCTCTCTCTCTCTCTCAATTCATAGATATATACAAATTATACTTTCTCATGTTATAATCTTCATCAATCTCATCCAGCAGACTGTAGTCGTTTGCCTTTATTATAAGCAGCTTTCTATGGCTGGATACAAATCATTTATGAAGTGCTGGATTAATCAGAGACCCATTTCTAAGCCTTTAGTGTGCTTGTTTTACTGTGTGTTTAAAGTGAGATTTTATATACACTTCTCTTGCAGATTTTATTGGATGCATCAATCTTACAAATTAAGTACCTCTGGCCTACCAAAGTACAACACTGCTCATTAGGAATTCGTTGATCAGCCAAGCTTCATTTTCTCCCTCTATCTATTGTAGTTGGTCAGGAATCTAGAATTACAAAATATGATCAATAGCAGTAGATTTGACACCAATCTTTGATGTTGTTTTGAAATTTCCAAACAAAGTTTAGACTGGGCAGGTAAACAAAAGATAGTGAAATTTGTCTGAGTATTTGTAGATCCAACTCATGCAACAAAAGAACCAACCATCCGAAACTTCCTTATGATTTTATGTACTTGAAATAATGCAAAAAATGACACATTTTTGTCAAAGTAGAATTCATGTTATAGGTAACATGTCTGTATGTGACTATGAGCACAGTGAAAGTTCGGAATAGGTTGGTTAGATAGCATGAACCGTTTGATTTGAAGGAAGCTAGTGTGTTGTTTAGGTCTAATCTCTTTGTGAACCTTGAATGCTTAATATGCTTGATTATCAATGTTTCTTTTAAAACATGTGTTTGATTTAGACAATTCAGTGATTCAAACACGATTAGTAGGTCATATGTTTCATTTGGTAGATCACATCAGACCATTATTTTACTTAGATTTTCTGTGTGGAAAATTGTGTTTCTAGTTCATGTTTCTAGTTTTTTTTATTTCTCTCCATGCATCCACAGATATGATTGATCCAGTTTTTATGTGTGTTTCTCATGATGCATAATTTTACATAACTGTAGTGTTAGAATCCTTACGGATTCTAAGCTTAGGGTTGATCTCTTTAGGGGATCGGCCTCCTTGGAACTCTATAAGGGTTTCTTCCTCCAAGTTACTGCTCAAAGGTTGTTAAAAAGATTTATCTATTCCTTGTGAAAAGATGATGAATACATGATTATTTATAGGGCTTTTAAATCTCAACTCCTAATAGGACTCATACTTCTAAGCAACTCCTAACGCTTCTCTAAGAAGCAACCTCCAAACTAATCCTATCTTTAGCTGGCCTCTTCACATCTTTAATAGGGATTGGCTAGATAGGTTTTACATGAATATCTCTTTCGATGAAACTCAATTAGGACTGTTCTAACTAGAATCATAACATATTGCTTCTTGAGAGTCTTATTCGCAAGTTGTATGGTTTGTCACCCTGGTTAAAACAGAACTATTTGTTTATTAGCTTCTCTTTCTTAGAGGAAAGGAGAAAAAAGATGAAAAATTGTTGACCTTGTTGAGCAATAATATTCAGTTTACTTTTTCAGAATATTCACATAAAGCCAATCTTCGGTACTTTGTAGTCTGTGATAATGGAATGATAGAACCGAAAAGCCACAATCAGCAAAGTGGTAGATGCCACACAACTTGCCATGCATTTGATATACGATCCATGCTAAATTGAATACCACCGGCGAACCCAGTCCTTTAATGAAGCACTGCGTTTGGACACTTTGGCACCCCAGCTGCAGCTAATATATGTTGCATCCACGTAGTTTTCTTGACTCGAAAAGAGTTGCCATATATTGTAGGTCCAAATGGTTGTGATGAATGCCAGTGCGGACTGCAATCACTGCATGGAAAGGGTCTCCAAGGTTGTCTCCAAGATGAACTGTAAGCATTCAAGCAAATAAATGGAGGAAATAATTCATATATGTTCTTTTTCTATCAGCAAATTGTCAGGTTTTCCTATTCCTCATACTTCTGAAGTCATTTGTAGCAGGACTGCTGGATTACACGGTCGACTTGCGCAACAAAGAGGTGACAGTGACGGGGGTGGTTGTGGACACCAAAAACTGCAAGCAAGCCAAAGGATCACTGCTTACCAAGATAAAAAGATCTCTCCGTGCTCATTGGCCCTCTTTAGACTGATCTGTTCTGCTGTGTTTTAAGTCTTCCACGATGCGTAATCCCACTCCATTTAAAGCCTACTATTAGGAATTGGGATCATGGGCTGATTTCATATATAACTCTGATGTAAAATCGTATATATATTATAAAAGAAAAAGATTATGATAAGATTACAGAGTCATTGTAACTTTTCATTTTATGGATAAAATCCATTCATGTTACCATGACAAAAAGAATGTGAAAAAGATTTACTTTTATTTATTTATAGATATTTTATTAAATTCTAAATTTTGATGATGAAACTAATTGATATATTTGATAAACTAATATATTATTGAGGTAAGAGATGCAGAAAGTACTTTAACCAAGACTCAGAACTATTGAATGATCAAATGCCGAGCTAGAGAATCAAAAGTTGTGTCAAAAGATTATAACTATATAAATTAGACGTCGAGCTAGAATATTAATCGACATGTCAGAGATTAGACTTTGAGCTAGAGATTCAAGTATCGTGCTAGAAGGATCTAATATTATGTTGCAAGATTAGATTTTGTGGTGCAGTCAATATATCGAAGAATTAGGCAATGTGTTGGGAGATAGGACAATATACTGACATGATGAATCAGTGGACAACATGCAAAAGCTCGAAAAATATGTAGAATGAATAGTTAATGAGTCAAGGTCTTGGCCGAGATCATTTTAAGTCAACGTATTGGGCTAAAATAGAGCCCAAGTTTGTAGTAGTCATTAGGCTTAAAGTACATTGAAGTTGGATCCATTAAAAGGCCAACAATATGATCTAAACTACCTAAGGGTGGTGGTACCACTAGGAATAGGCAATAGTACTATCTGAATCCACTAATAAATATTATTTATGCTTTATCAACCTTTTGGATGTTCGTATTAATACAGAGGTAGTGCCACCTAGGGTGATAGTGGTAGGATCATCGAAGTCTAGATTTATAATTTTATATCAAAAGTTACAACGGTAACATTGCTTGGTAGTACTGCTCGTACCTCGACAACTCAAGAATTTAATTTTTTAGCTCTATTTTTTTAACCTTTTAGAGCTATAAATATCCTACTCAAGCTTGGTTGATAGAACATATATTCTTGAGTTTGCAAAGTATTATAGCTCACTATGAGAGTTGTTTGAATCTCTTCCCCTCTAAGTGGTAGGAGATGAGAGATCTCTCATAAAAGGTTAAGTATAAATATTCTCTCATAAGCTTGAAAGATAAAAAGTTATAACGAGGGTATGTAATATTCATCCATTGGAGAGAAGATTGTTATTGAAAGCTTGAGACCTTATTATTGAAAGCTAGTGGTCTCAAGGGTAGAGGAATCAGATGTAGGTTAAAAAGATTAAATCATTATAAATTAATTTGTCATTCCTTCTTTTCCTTATGATTTTCATTCATGATTTCTTACTTATCATCATTTATTTTACTTATAATTTTTACATGCACTTTTTAATATATGTTTTTTCTCAATTTTTTATTAAAATTTAGTACAACACTAATTCATCGCCACCCTTAGTGTTATTAGGTTCCTAACAAATGATATTAGAGCAAAATTCTATCAGTTGAATTAACACCCAAGAAAGATCTAATAACTTTTTTAAGAAATCAAAATGATCACCTCATAACGCACCCTCCTATATTCAATGGGACAGACTATACCTATTGAAAATCTATTACGAGGATCTTCTCGATTTTTATGAATTGTAATATATGGAATGTTATCGTGCATGGTCTTTTAAAATCTAGTAAATCGATGGATGAATGAAAATATTTTAAAAAGAAAAAAATTCTTTAAATGATAAAGCTATAAATATTTTATTTTATGCTTTAAATATAAATAAATTTAATCAAATTTATATAAAATACATGATATTTAATATTTAATATTTAATAATAAACATAAAATATTTGATAATAAACACATCGTACATCATATCATAACATATACTTTATACTTTTAAAATTACATACATGAAATATATAATAATAAACACATCATATTATAATATATATATGCACTCCTATATCGTATATCATAATATATATATATATATATATACTCTCACTCCACATATCGTAAGATATACGTGCACTCCTACACCGTACATCATAACATATATGTATACCATTATACTATACATTAAGTATGATGTACAATGTGAGAGTTTTTTTAGTTTATCAAATAATTCATAGAATGCTTTGAGAAATTGTTTATAAGATAAAGAGGCTTAGAGAGAGTCAAATACCTCATTGTTAAAAGTCATTAAAACATAATTTGTCACTTCTTCTTTGTTTACTTTTTTTCCTCCAACTCATTTGATTCATCCCATGTTGCTTTAAAGGTCTTCTTTTTCTTTTTAAGATACTCATTCTTGAATGACTTTTTAAATTGTGGGCATTCATTCTTGAAGTATCATTGTTTTTTATACTAAGAACATATGATTGCATCTTTCTTGGGCACACTTTTGATCTTATATTCTTTTCTTGTTCGATTTGTCTTATTTTTCTCATAAAATTTTTGAAATTTTTTTTGTAAGAAGTGTCATTGTCTTTATCATCATTACTTGAGTTTTTACTTAGAGTAATCTTCTTAGATTTAAGAGCAAGGTTGTTCAAATTTTTAGCTTTTTAGGTCATTATTATATTTGAATCCCAACACCTGGGAAGGAATCTTATAGTTTTACTTAGTTATTCATGATTAGTATGACTTTTGCTTAGTATTTTCAACCCATTGAAAATATCTATAAAATGAGTATACATATCACCAATGAACTTTAACTTTTTTTTTAAATAATTCATACCTATGAACTAAAGGATTAATTTTACATTTCTTTATTCTATTAATTCTTTCATATGTTACCAATAATTCTAATTCTAATGATCTTTCCTTTATTATTGTAGTTTCAACTATTGAGCTTTGAGAAGTGTATTGGATCTCTAGTTATATGCCTTGAGTATAAACTATTAAAATATTATTTTTTGCTCCTAGCTCTTAGAGACATACTTACAAGAAAGATATGTTTGTTCTAAGTACCAATTTAACTTTGGATCTTTCATGATTATATCTATCTTTCTTACCTTTTGGCATTAAATCATTTATGGTTCATTTAGGAACCCAAACTAATTTACAAGAGTTATATTTTTTAAATGAACATGTATAAGCATAATGATCACATTTTCCATAAAAATTATACTTAACTTTAGGGGAACATGTAATGTGGGTAGTTGGCTTTTGTTGAGTGTTACTACTCACGAAGTTGATTCTTTTCTTTCTATGTACATAACCTTTGTTAACAAGAATCTTGTTTAATGATTTATTTCTAATTTTAAAATTATATAATGTTTGTTATAATAACATATTTTTCTTTTTGAATGAATCTAACTCTTCCAAGATGTTAACAAGTAATTGTCATACTCATTTTTTAATTTATCAAATTCACTAAAGAGATACATGATCTTTTTTTAATAATTTATATTTCTTACCAATTATTTTAAGTTTATCATATAAATCATGAAATGCATCAAGTAATTCATCATAAGATAAAATGATTTTAGGTGAGTCACATACCGTTGAAAGCCATCAATGCGTAGTTTGCCACTTCATCTTTATTCATTTGCTTTTCGTCTTCTGATACTCTTGATTCATCTTATGTTGCCTTGAATGTTTTTTTTTTTTTGGTAACTTCTTTTTCAATTGTGAATACTCATTTTGTCTTGGCTTTTTATATTCATAACAAATAATTATATTCCTTTTAAGTTCATTTTCATTTTTAGATTCTTGTCTTACAAAATTTGTTTTGTTTCTTTTTATGAATTTTTAAATTTTCTTATAAAGAGTTCTATGTCATTATCATCACTTGAGTTTTCTCTTAAGTTGTCTTCTTTGGTTCTAAGTATAATATTCTTCTTATTCTTTGGAGAGCTTTTCTCGTGTTCATCATGTGCCTTGCAAGTCATTTCATTGGTCATGATCCTATAAGTTCTTCAAAAGAAAAGTTATTCAAATCCTTTGCTTTTTGAATTGCAATTACCTTTGGATCCCAACTTTTGGAAGAGATCTTAAAATTTTGTCAACCAATTCAAGATTATGATAATATTTACCAAGAGCTTTTAAACCATTGACAACATCTGTAAAACGGGTGTACATGTTACCAATGATTTCACTTGGTTTTATTCTAAATTATTTATAACTATGTACTAAAAGATTAATCTTAGATTCTTTTACTCTATTTATGCCTTCATAAGTAACTTCAAATATATACCAAATATCATGTGCAATTTCACATGTAGAAATATGATTAAACTTATTTTTGTCTAAAGCATAAAATAAAGCGTTGATAGATTTAGCATTTAAAGAAAATATTTTCTTCTTAAGATCATTCCATTCATTCAATGGTTTAGAGGATTTTTGAAAACCAAACTCAACAACATTCCATAGATCAAAATATATAGAAAGCAAGAAAATCTGTATTCGTGTTTTCTAATATGAGTAATCTGTCTCATTAGACATATGAAGACGAGTGATAGAGTGATTTGAAATAAAGTTTCGATTTGAAAGTTCGAACGAAAAATATGTATTGGAAATATGTTTAACTTAAAATATAAGTCAGGGTAGTGAGCAACTAAATCAGTTAGTAATAGCAAATAAAAGCATAAAAAGAAATACAAATCAAATTTATAATGGTTCGATTGTCCAGACCTATGTCCACTCATGATTCCTCTTCCCTCGAAGCCATCGGCTTTCACTACTGATATTCTTTTTAACGGGCGAAGATCAACTACCCTTGTTATAATATTTTCTCCTTTTCATAAGCTTAGGGGAGAATCTTTACACCAACAAAATCTCATATCTCCCTTAAAATGACTTCCAAACTGAAGAAACTCTATACTTTTCAAGAGAGATTACAATACTTATATCCTCAAGAATCCTTGCTCTTTTTTTTGTTTTGATCAAGCAACATGAGTAGGATATTTATAGACCCTAAATGATTTAAAAAATGGAGCTATAAAATGAGAGAAATAAAATTTATACATTTTTGAACATATATATTTTTTTTTCTGTTTTTACAAAAGTAAGTTATGAAAATAAGATTTGAGGTCAAGATGTTACAGTGATTTATCAAATATTTTATCAATTAAATTAGTTAATATATTTTTTAAACATATATATTGAATGAGGATGATTTATCAAAAAAAAATCTCAATTTGTAAGTATTCTCAGTTTGCAACCTTATTTCGAAATTGTTACATAGTATCCCATATTTATTATGCGGATAAAAATATTCATATTACAAATATTAATGCTGGATTTTTCATCAACATCCAAACTGGTCTGCAACATCACGACTTGTCTCACCTCTTCTTTGAGATGATCATAAATGTCAATCCTATTATTCGCATTAATTATAATCTCTGCTTCCCCGTCACAATCTACCAAAAGAGACCCACCTCACCCTTTTTCAGTAACCAGATCTCTCTCTCTCTCTCTCTCTCTCTCTCTCTCTCATGTTCCTTTTTCGCTCACTGGCTGTCATCATATCCCTCAGGAACTTTGGCAACCCCCACTATATCTTTCTCCTCTAAAGGTTGCTCCTTTCTCCCTCACCATCCTTTCCACATCCTTGCATCCACCCATCCATCCTCCAGTTTTAAGTTTCTGCCATGGCTACCGGAGAAGAACCTTCAGAATCCCTCACATGCAAGGTACTAATCTACTGTCCATCCCTCCATAATTCTCCTTCTAAAAGCTTTTGGAATGAAAATTAACCATGCTGTTTTGCCTGCACACTTGGTGCTCAAATGAAATATTTGATGGCTTCAGACCTGGGTGTTGAGAGTATCCATCCATTGTGAAGGATGCAAGAAGAAGGTTTATAGAATCCTCAAAAGCATTCGAGGTAACTTTCAAAAATATTTTGCTCTTCTGCTTTCGTTTGCCATTTAGCTTCACTCGGTTGGGCTAATCATCCTGTTTCTTCTTCCTTCTTCTTCGTCGCAGGTGTATATGACACGGAGATCGATGCGGGGCAGCACAAAGTCACCGTGAAGTCTATTGTGGATGCTGAAACGCTCATTAGGAAGCTAGAGAAGTCCGGGAAACACGCCGAGCTATGGCCGGAGAAGAAACCCAGCAACCAGAACCCCAGCAATGTCAATACCAGCAATAAGGAGAGCGGAGAATCCTCTAAACCCGAAGAACCGTCAGGCAAGTCCGAGAAGAAGCCAATCCCCTCCAAGCCTAACCCTGCCGCTTCTTCCGCCACCGATACCACCGTCGCAGAACTTTCAGATGCTGAGAAAACTCAAGTTAAAACCAAAACCCCAGCAGAGCCGTCAGAGAGCGCCACGAAAGAGCCTCAGAGTTCTGGTACAAAGAAGGCTGACGCCTCCACCCAGCAGCCTAAGAAGCCCGCCGCCACCGCCGGCGGCGAAGCGAATGGCGATAATGGCTGCGCCAAGAAGAAAGGCAAGAAGGCTCAGAAAGAGATCTCGGAAGAGGCTGGGAAGAATCCGAATGCTGGCAGCATCAGTTCACTGCCACCACAACACATGTACTCATACCCCACACACACACACCCACCGCCACCGCCGTACGTCATGAGCTACAACATGGCGGAACCGAGCGTTACCCAGGCCTACTATGCTTCGCCAATGCCGCCGGCTTCAGACGGCTTTGTTTACATGCCGTACCCTCCTCCGCCAGAGTTCTACCATGGGCCATCCGACCCGAGCTCACCGGTGCTGATGCAGCCCAACATGTTCAGCGACGAGGACTCCAATTCCTGTTATCTTATGTGAGCATGCTCCATAGTATCCTTTCCTCGGAGTCCAGTGAGGTCATAGGTGGTGGTAGACTAAATCCATGTGTAGATATGTCAGACTACTTGGTTGGTTGTATCATCTCCTGCTGCCAGCGTGAGTACTGTGCTGCTCTCTTGTGAAGGAGATGTTGCAGTTAGCAGTTTCCTTCCTCGGTGGTTGTGTTTGTAGCTATTAGTGCCCCCTTGTGATCGGAGGAAAACCAGTGTTATGAAATCCTGCTGCAGGATCTCGAACGAGTCCCTCCTCATTTTCTTCTTTGGTGATACGTTTTCCTCGGTCCCCTTTTCTCTGACATGGTGTGAAGGCTCTTTGGCTGTAATGATTGCTTGTTTGTCCGCAGAGATTATCCTCTGAAAGATTACTACTCTGTTCGGCGCATGTCCGAGGCTTGACAGGGGAGCATGACCTAATTCTGTCAGACTAAGCTGAGTTTATCTGCTGCTTGAGTTTGACTAGCTCGGGGAGAGGAAAGTGGTAATGCTGGGAGTGAAGGGTACTGGCTGCCATGTCAAGTTCACCATGAATGACGGAGAAGCAGAGAGGTTGGTGGAATAATGCAGGGACCACATCTGGAATTGGGCCCAAGAGTTTCTGCTGTCTTTCCCCACGGTGCTGCTGGAATCACAGAGCTGAAGTGCTGCACTGCAGTTTGCAAGCCCTTCCTGTGCAGATCATAAACAAGCATCAAATCTTATCAATGGTGAGAGAGGAGGAAGCTTCCGGATGAGTTCCGAGTACAAGGGAATTATGACTCATCTTCTCCACCAAGACATAGTTGGTAGTCGCCAAGAAAATGACGAGTCCACAATCAGTAGTTTCGTCTGTTTGAGAACTCCTCGTCTTCCTAAGATCTGGTCTTTGTCGACTCTTCTCTTGATCTACATGTGCAAGTTGATTTCTTTGTCTTTCGTCTTCACTTAAAGATCTCATTGAAGGGCCCTAAAACCTCCCTGGAGGTATTCTCCAACTTAACCCATGTTTCTAACTGTTGATCGCTCATATTAACACTTCTATTTGGGTTTATCTTCCAGGTTTACCCATTGAATATTGGAAAAAAAAAATTATATCTTTTTCATCTTGCATCTCTTTTAACTCAAGATCGATTGTAATTAAATCCCCCAATTTAAGTATAATTATTTTTTACTAATAAAATTTGAAAATAATTATTTAATATTTAAAGTTGGGTGGTATGTTTTTGTTTATAAATTAAATAAAAATAAAGATTAAATAAATTTAAATTTTAAAAAATTATTACCTTATGTGTTGGCCTCACCTCCTTTTATTTAAGATAGATTTTTCTCATTCCTGAATAATCGAGTTGATCCAATAGGTTCTCTATCTTTCTTGAAAATTAAAATTTTTTTATTCTTTTAAATATTTAAAATTTTATTTATAAATTAAGATATATTATAATTATTCATGCTATATGCAAGATGCTAATTGTAATATTTGATTTCTATTAGATTTATATAATAGTTGATTAAAAGCATTATTTTCTCCCTTATGTAATTTTATTTTTAATCTAATACTATTTATTATGTTGTAATAGCCTAATGTTTAATGATTAAATATTATGATTATAATTATTTGATGTTATAATTCAAAATTAAGGGAATTATTTAGTATTTAGATTGAAATAAGTTTAACATCCTAAGACTATGCCCAACTAGTAGATTAGGCCTAGCCAACAAGTCAAGCCTAATTAGTAGGCTAGGCCCTAACCTACACACTAACCTAGTCTAGTCTAACATGAAACATGACTAATTCATGGGCTATAAGATATAATACATGTATAGTCATATGTAGTGCATATGATTAGTAAATGGGTTGGCTCAATCTAGCCCAATACTATATAGTCTAGCCCATTGCTTCTATTTTATTTGATTTAAACTCAAACATTAATTGAATTAGATCATATTTGATTAGTTAGATTGATTCAAAACGATTCAGAATCGGTTTGACTTATTCATAACCTAAATTAAACTTAATCTAATCCAAATTATACAAATCTAGGGTAATTCTAAATTAGCTAAATGAGGATTATAGATTAGTTTAGGTTCTAGTTAAATCAAATTTACCTAGATTGATTGATCTAGGGTTCAAGTCAATTGATGGTTAATTGATATTAATGATATTTGAAAGATAATTAAGATATTTCAATATATTATTTCACTATAATATGGATATGACTAATATGAAATGATTTTGTTTTCCTACATACAAGGTGATTTCATTTGAAAATTAACAGACCGTTAGACGCAGCAGTTGGATGATTTCTTTATCCACTATTAAGAAGAACATGTCCCTACTTTAGCGGGTGAAGGATATTACTCCATCGGCTATTGGGAACGTGATTTGAGTTTATCATCATCCACTATTGAGATAATACAAACTCATATCATATGATAAAGCATCTTAGGGAATACTCTTTCGAGTATTTGATATATGCTAACAGGATAATTAACTCTTGGATATGTATTTGTTTTATAATTAACTTATAAGAGTTCCTATTTAGTGATGTTGAAATCTATTCATTTTATTTTTTATTATCTTTCTCAATAACAATAATTCAGATTCTTTACCAATAAAGAATAAACCTTCTTTTACCGTTAGATTTAAACAGAGTCAGAGTAAGTTAGATTTATTTTTGAGTTAATATTATTATGTTTCTCTAAAAGCCTATAATTACCTTTGACTTATATTTTTAAAAATAAATAAATTATAATTTATGTATATTAATAAAATAATATTCATTTATTTGACTTTTGATATACTTGATACACTTGTGAAACTAGAAAAAAAAATTAGGATGTGACATTGAACCTAATTCTCTCAAATTTGAGAAAGAACGATGTCGAAGAGTTTACATTGAAATCAATATCAGTCATCATCTAAAAGAAGATATGTGGATAGGTCAACTCAAAATTGGTCTCTTTCAGATCGTTACCTATGGAAACATTCTTCCTCACTGTTGCTATTATGGATAGGTCAACTTAAAACTAATCTTTACCTTTTAGTCTATCTGATCCTTCTCTGCTTTCATCATCCACTCCTTCGGATGGAGCTCAAACTTCTAACTTTGAGGCTCAATTAGGGTGTCAACACAAGAGTATCTAAATTTTGTGTTCAATGTCATTTGTGTAGGGGTCAATCTTGCAGTGAAACCATCGATGCAAGAAATATAAGGCCGATGCACCTCTGGCATCTCCTCTCCTCCCATGACTGCCGCACATGAGATTATATCAAAAGTTTCGAATACACTCAAGCTTCTAAAAAATTTAAACAACACAAGTATGGTGATTTGCTCATTAAGTTGGAGTCGAAAGCTTCAAATCTACACAATAAAAATTGAATTGAATCGAGTTATAAGGGTAGTTGATCTTCGTCCATTGAAGGAAGATCGTTAGTGGATGCTGATGACCTTGATGGAAGAGGAATCGATGGAGTGGATATAAATCACGATGACCGAATCACTATAAATTCTGGTTTGTATTTTCTTCATGCTATTTTCTTATATTGCAAACTGAATTCTTGCATTCACTGCGCTTCTGTACGTTTTCAAGTTAAATACATTTTTGAGATCGATTTTTATCACAAGAAGATTTTTAAACCGATGATTTTACCATTACACTAATTCACCCCCTCTTAGTGTTGACTCATTCATAATAAGTCCTACATCACTTTTCTCAAAACATGAATTAGATCGTAAATTTATCAATTTACAATAGATAATAATAAATAAAATTAAATTACAATAGACAATTAAATACCTTCTAACTAGTGATAAACACAACAAAAAGTACATTATAACTAATGGGCGACGAGAAAAAAAAAAAAGTTAAAGGAATCTCAGTCTTCTAAGTTTAAGAGGATTCATCTCTTCATCAATAATATCGATTTATTTATTCAAATCTTAATAATTCAAAAATAATATAGACTAAAAAAAAAAATGATTATTCAGACTACTTGAATTTTGTTATGACTATTCTATTGTCTGTCTGTGTGTTTAAAGACACTAAATTGTTTTTTTTGTGTTAGTAGGAATCATGTTTTATTAATAAATTATTTGGTTTTTTTTTCATTTTTATTATTGTTCTAAGAAGTGAAATGCCTTGGTTAGGGTTGCCAATATTAGATTTACAAGAATTACTAGTTGAAGAACATTGAACTTTTTTTTTTGGAAAATAAAAACATTATATATATTACGGAATCTCAAGAATTGCAGAACTACATCCAACACCTTAAAGATAAGATAATGGCATAACCTGAAGTCTCAAACATTACTCAATTGAGATTCTACTTGATTAGTGATTTGATTGCGATTGAGCTCGTGGCTGGACCTCAAGATTTTACATTGCATCCGTGTGGTAATCTAATAATAGTATTTCCGACTCTCAAAGCACGAGAAAATGCATTTGCGCCTAAATCGGAGCTCACATCCAACGGCCAGATGGCTCTCACGCGCGGAGTGCACTTGGGACCGAACCGAAACAAAGGAACCCGGTTTACTGGTTCGGCTGCTTCGACCTCGGTTTAAGATTTTACCGTTCAAATTAACCGATTCATCTGATCGGAAGAATCTTACTTCTTCTTAGATAACGTAATACACACGCCGAATCCTGACTTAACACCACGGGCCGGTCGAACAATTAAACCGGGCCGGATCGAACCCTAAACACAGTAAACCCTATATCTTGTCACTCGACTCCAGATCTCCAAAGGCCGCCGCCACCTACCTCCGCGAGGTGTGCGCGACGGAAAACCCTAATTCTTTGTCTATATAAATAATGGATTCATGAGATACGAACGTTGTCCTCGGGTTTCCTGTGATCTTGTTTGGTTTCGCCAGCGTCTTTTGGTTTCTTCTCGCGGAAGCTCTGTATAAGATTTAGAGATTTTGGTTGTCTCTCCATCAAAGTGGAGGTTGCTGTGACGACTCTGGAAAATTCAAGCTCAACAGACCGGATCGCAGGTCTCGCTTTCTGGAGGGATTTGTATGTCGACTACCCCGCTGAACTGAACAAGCTCCCACAATCCTTTTTTGTTTTTATTCATGATTTCTCAAAAATCTATATCTTCATCTATTTGATGCGGCTTTTTGTGTTCTTACGTCTTCTATGTAATTATTTCTCTTTGGTGCCCGAGACAGAGGGTGTCTGATTTCTTGTGAGATGTTCCCTTTTCGTCAAATAAGATTTTTCAAAATCTATATTTTAGCCGATTTAGTGTTATACATCACTATTTCTCGGAGGTTTGTGCGTCGAATAAAAGAAGATCAAACCTTCCTTTATTGAGTTTTGATACGGCGGTAAAACTCGCAGCTCTTTACGGATTTCTTGTTGTTGTTGTTGTTTGATCAACCGGATTGTAGATCTCCCTCTCATTGATTGAGGGATTTATATAGCAAATGTCCCGCTGGCTTGCGCTACCTCACCAAAATTGATTTTGGTCGGCTTTGACGCGTTTTGTTACTTAGCTTTCTCTTATGAAGATAACAGAGCTCCTCCCTCTTCTGAAATGTGACTTTGAGGACGCTCGCTGGCAGAGTCGAACCATTATTTAAAATCGCCATCACTGAGCCTTTCATGTTCTCTTTATTTTTTAAGATCTATTTAATCTGTTTGATAAATTATAATTATTTTGATGAGAAATGATACGTCTTTTTACACCTTTTTCTTTCAGCTAAATGTTCGAATCATTTGCAACCTAAAAGATAGTGATGAAGTAAAAATATCTATATCCAACACTTGATCTGAGGATCGAAGATTCCACTGAATGTAACAGTTCTTTTACTTCTGAATCTGAATCTACTTGCTTTTGTCACTTTGATTTCATTGGAGAAGTTTGTTTTTTATCACAATTTTGATCTGTGGAAGTATTTGAGCATTACGTCAGATGATGAAAGTTTGAAGTGTAATCTTAGGACACCTTCCTACACTGCCCAAGATTTCCTTGGGTTGTGGATGAGAAAAACATGTTCAATCTGATGATGGTCATGGCCTTCCGAAACACTTTTATTTGATTGTATATCTACGTTTTATACTATACGCTTCTTGAATCAATATTGTTAATAATATATTTGGAAATGAGGCTGTTTGTATTCACGTGCATAAAGCAGATATTTATTCAGTTTCTGTTTGATGTCCACATTTTTGTAGAGATATTATGATCCTTTGCAATTGTCATTTTTTAATAAAAAACCTCGTATAACAATTTCTGATGTGCCTTACTCTAAAAATTTGCAGGCTGGTCTTCTTTACTTGTCTGAAGTAGGATGTTTAGAAAAGTTGTATGTGTCAGCTTATGATGATATGCTTATAAAAGTTGGAATTACCGACTGATAAACCTATTGTATGATGTCAATTGGTCTGGCTGTCTGAGGCTGATACTATTATCTAGCATTGTATTATGAAGTCTTTATTTTTCTTTGTACATGGAGTATTATTTTTTTCTTTTGGTTTTCTCACAAAGGATAAAGAATTGCATACACAAAGCAATGTTTATGTTTTTGGTGGTTGTAGCTTGTCACTGTGAAATATTTTGGCAGTCTAATATGTAGAAATTTTATTCATGTTATTTTAATTGAGGTTTTATTTGTCATGCTTTAAATTGTGGATTGGAGAAAGTTTTTAATTATTTAGTAGGTATCAATTCTGAAGAGTTTATGGATCCCAATGAAGATGAAATGGCCTCTTGATAGGAAGTGCCGTATGACACTTGTAATGCAGTTGCCCTGTCCAGTCCTTGGCTTTTTCTCCACTTGACCATGCCTCCCTCAAAACCTACCATAGGTTTGAGTTTCCGGGGTGTTGTTCAAAGGGGAATTTGAAGTTCAATGGACTTGGAGTTCAGCTGTGTGTGTGATTTTAAATCGGTCACTGAGGGCTCTTTTAACCTGTTGAAAGTTACTCCACTTTCATTGGTTTTGAATATCCTTTCTTTGGCATTTTGCATGTTGATAGTGATCTGTGGACAAGATCACTGTCCATCCATGGAGTTGATTT